>JAQGAE010004160.1:0-13253 GCA_034696685.1 Julus scandinavius
AAAAGTGATACCATAGCTGATTTATCAAGCTATTTTAAACAATTTTTATTTTTATTTAATCTCTTTTGGTTTGGCTGAAATTGTGTTTTAAAATTTCACCCATTGAAAGTGATCAGCACACCATCTTGAAATTCAATATGGCCGCCGTTGATCAATTACCTTCGACAATGTTGAAAATCTGGATGTCGTTTTCGTCAAGAACTTTGTATTTGTTGTTCTTATTCCCACACTTGCAAACTGCATCAGAAAATCATTAATGAAAATTAAGACAAAACAGATTATGGAAGAGCAGAATTTAAGCGTAGGTAGTTATTTACATCTTGTAGTATTTTCCTGTTGGATAGTGATGCGGTTGAGCTTCCTTAATGGTTCTAATCCAGGGGCCAAATTAACCACGTAATCTTGTCCATATCCGCCTGGTGAACCCTGATGTTGGAGTCTGATGCTTTCGTTAATGGAGTTGGATGACATCTTTAAACACCTGTTGATTGGACATACATGATGTCATTGTTTTAAGTGCACAAATGATATAGGGCCATTATGCCATATGATCATATCCGTATCTGTCTAAAAACATTTGTTCATATATAACGTTTTATATTGATGAATGGAAGAAAATGTGAACGTGGTGTTTCCATACTTTATATTATTTCTGATTAAAGGTACAAGTCAGTTTTGTGTGAAAAGTTTCCATGAAATAGAAAACGCCCAATTCTTTATCTCCAAATTGTACTATTCGAGTGTCACAATTCGTTGGGTGGGTAATGGCTTATGTTTTTAGAAACATTTCTAGCGAGAAAAAACTTATTTCTTAGTAGTGAAAGTATTTAGAACATTTTTTAGCTAATTGTAAACTAGCGGTTGTGTTCATCCGCAATCTTGTTTCAAAATGGAACACGGCTTTCGAGACATAATAAAACAATGATCAAGTTTGGAAACATTTTACTAATGCACACACATGCATGTATACTGAAATACAAAAAGGATAAGTGCAGATACATGATATGGACATAATAAAAGTGAACACCTATGGATATTTATAGGGCCATAGATAGACATACATTCGAATATATGACAATTTAGACAAGGATGCTATGTATGGGCATATGTGCCAACCTATGTCCAATTTCTGCGATTATGTATGTCCATATACAACCATGTATGGGCAATCATACAATATATATTGGTATGATTGTATCCGTTTATGTCCATTTTTGGAAATGCCCATTACGTACGCCTATTGGTCTCAAAGGAAATTACATAAATGGCTTAATTGACAACAGTAACACGTTCCAATTTGCACTATTTATTCCGAGAGGTTTTTTTCTGAATTATTTTTAGTTCCGAAAATGTTCTACTGATTCCAAACGTAGAAAAATGAATACCAATTGTCCAATTTCAGATCAATGTACTATAGAAATTCCATTAGATTTATTAACTATTAGATAATTTATATTATATTAAGTGGTAATACATACTTTTTTGATTAATTTAGGTAACCCCACATCACCTACCTGATTGTTTTGTTGTTTCGATGGCGTGTGTTATCTGAGCTTTTGCATTAACTTTTGTAACTTCTTGTAGGTGTTTTCATATTTTATATTATTTCCCATTAAAGATACAGTGTAGTTTTCTGTGAAAGTTTCAATGAAATAGAAAACGCCCGATTCTTTATCAGCAAAACGTACCATTCGAGTGTCACAACATGTTGGGTGGGTTATGGTTTATTTTTTTAGAAACATTTCTTGCGAGAAAAAATTGTTGCTTAGTTGCAAAAGTATTTAGAACATTTTTGGCTAATTGTAAACTAGCGATTGTGTTCATCCGCCATCTTGTTTCGAAATGGAACCCTGCTTTCAGCTCATAATAAAACAATGATCAAGTTTGGATACATTTTACGAATGCAATTTTTCCATCACGAACAGTTTAACAAAATTGGTTATTGTAGAAATACAGGGTAATAGGAGTTGAATTTACCTCCTGTTCTTAAATATGTTTCCATGTAGTAGAGCTGATTTTATTGCATTATTTGTGTCTTGAGTGACATCCCGTGTAATATTCCGATAAGGAATGAGATTGTGTTTAAGGAACAAGTGGTCCAACATCATATTAAGAAAGAAAAATGGAGTTTATTTGCTTTTTGGAATAATTATAAACGATTAACAACATGTTTTTAAGCCTGCTTACAATTCGAATTGTCCGCCATTAGTAGCACCACGGCGCTTCGGCTTCAGAAACTAAGATTCGAATGACAAGATGGCGCAATTTTTGAACGAATAAAATTTCACGATAATTTGGAATTTCACCGGCGAAATCCATTATTTGTAAACTCTCACCTCTGGAATCGATACTATTTTATCAATTTTCAAAATTAATTTTACAAGTTTTGTATTTATAGTAGTTAACATCTCAATTTTATTAGTATTTTCACAAACATCCATACACTACATTATTATTTAAACTTTCTGACAATTTCTCTGCATTCTCAAGGGTGTGATATCATCTAGTAAAATTCAATGGACAAGACTGTCAGTAAATATCCTAAAATGTTAGATACAACATAGTTTTTAAATTATTTTCTTTTATTTTCGTAATTTTCTCATAACAATGAAAAATCTCAAGACAATGATAATAAAAGTGTCGCCATAATACATGTAGAAGAAAGTAGCCAAAGTGGCAGTTTACTCATTACATGCATTTTAAAATACCAGTTTTAATGGTTATAAACGTTCAATTTAATTAAGGTCATTAAGCTTAGTGACAAATTTAACAGGTTTTTTGGGGCCGGCCATTAATACTTAGTTTTCTAAACAATTTGCATGAAATTTCTAAAATCCCTTTAAACAGATATTTGTAAGCAAGGTATAATCACTATATTGAAATAGTACTTCAAGAAGAAGCCCTTCGTATACACATTAATATACTTATGTGAAATGCTGGTAGTCCTATATAATAAAAAAAAATTCGTTAGAAAAACTTTCTGAAAGTTCGGATAAAAATATTCGGGAATTTTCAAATGGTGCTTACGATTTGAATTGCAGCTGCAATTATCAAAGACTTGGTTAATACATCAGCACCGTTCGGAAAGTTAATGTTGAATTTGTGGGCATTTGTGCACACTTCGTTGCAGCAGTTCGTCCACTTTTTTACTATGTTGCCAATTTCAGTTGAATTGTCACTTGATAAAATCTTAAAAATATGTATACATATATAATGTATAATTAGTCTTAATATTAGAATAAACCTCTAAATTAAAAAAATGTTAAATCTCTAAATTATCTAATCTTTAAATCTTTAAATTCTACTTTCAGGTAACATATGTCAAACTATGTATGACAGAAACATGATTACATGGTAACATGCATTTTGTATGATGGGCAGAATGGGGACGCGAATTGTCATGTAGTAGCACAATTTCATTCATGTCCAAATGTTTCTTTAATTTTAAACACCACCTCTGGCTCCTCTGTACTGTACTTTGTGAAATAGTACATTTGTTACCATAAACTAATAACAATTCACTATAAATTTCACTCGGTTTCATGCCTTTCAACACTGAAAAACTAATAACACTTAGTTGTTCCTCTCGTGTGGACGCTTTCAAGTGAGGCGCCATTTTGTTTTAGATAGTTCGTTCAAAATTCTGCATGAATTATTGCGCCATGTAGTGACCTAAAACCAAATCTCCTGCTCTTTAAAATGACTATTTCATTTTTTTTTGTACGACATCTGGTTTTTGAACAATAAACGAATATGCAAGACTTTTTGACAGCTCCTCGTATTACCATCTTGCTGTCCACATACCTTGAATTCCAAGTCCATGCAATAGGGAAATCTGCAGAAACTTCCAGTGACGTGAAATTTTTCGTGACCTCTGTCGTCCAATCCGCTAAAGGATGGAGTGCAAGGGGTAAAGTTTTGCCGAATGACGCCCATCACAGTCGATGATGGTGTTGTTACTTCCACTTCCTATTGGTCAAGACAAAAGCAGTAAAATTAATGAAAACAAGTAGTAATTTGGACACGAATATAAACAAACTTTTCAATGTTGTACAATAGAAATGCTAGCAGCACCCCCTTACCTTCTGGCAACAGGGCAAGAAGTTACTTCCACAACAGTTAAAACACTGACCACAGGTCAAGGGACGTCTGAAATGCATGACTTCATTCGCATGGACGTCCACGATGTTGATTTCAAACGAACGGAAAACTCCACATAAATACCGCATGCAACAGGATGTATCTGTGAACAGTGAATTTGACAGTTTAAGCAGCCATTTTGGAATCCAATATGGCCGTCAGAATGTTACATTACCTTCCAAGATCTCGAAGATCGTCTGGTCGTTGGTGTCCAGCACTCTGTACTTGCTATTGCACGTATAACACGGGCAACCTGAAACCAGATCATGATGATCATAAACTCAACACAAATTTATTTTGCTAAGAACAAATTTTGTAAAACCCCAATCTGTTTTTTTATGTAAAATAGACTGATTTAAAATTAGTTAATATGTTAAGCTACAACTATATCTAATGTTAAGGTTATGTCAAGAGCGTTGCTAAGGCATATAGGTTGATTTTTGCCATTTTCTCAGTATCTGATAAGGAATTGATTAACACTTGTTTAAATTCATCAAGCAGCGAATCAGGAAAGGCGATTAGATTATGTCAATATGGATTAGGGATCCTTCACATATTACGTCACCATTCTACGAATCAATTAAGGTTGGAGACACATCTCTGAATTGAGAAGGAATTTTAGACATAGTACTTACACGTGCAACTCTGCTTAATGCTCACTTTGTCCAGATTTCTGAGGACTTGTAGTCCATCGTCCTGCATTCCTGCAGCCGCATGGTGACCTCCATAACCACCAGGAGGACCCTGGTGTTGTAGCTTAGGTTCAATATCAACTGGATAGGAGGCCATAGTGACTCCTGATTACTGTCAGTAAACATAAATTTAAAAAGCACAAATAGTTTTATAAAAAAAATTTTAAGTATTAAAAATAAGAAAGTCATTGAAAAACGTAATTTTTCAGAAAAGAGTATCTTTTGAAAGTCATGTAACTTTACATTATGAAAATTAGTTATAACATTATGCAATCAGTCTAGCACAAATACACATATGAGAAGTGACAAGGTTTTACGGAATTAAAATATAGGTGTAAACTTAACATGTTAGAGAAAACTTAGTTATAAGTATTACATTTAGCGAATTATTATTTGTAATTAATGATGTTTACATGTATCATATACAATATAGATGTGCATTTGGATGATCTCATGTTACTGGTTTACTACTGTATTACTTGTGACCTAATGTATGTAAATAATTTGACATCTTAACAAATTAATATTTTTACTAAATTAAATTATATTGAGACTAAAAAATTCCGTTTAATCGTGTCAAAAATATTTTTTTTTAAATTTGACCAATTTCACATCTACGTCTGTTGTTTATACTGAGAGATTATTTTTGTTTTTTATAACATCTGCAAGTAATTTAGTATTTATTTTTTTAAATCAGTAGTTCATTAAATGTTTTGTTGGATTTGTCTAGATATTTAAGCTTAAGATTTTGTGTACTTACCTTTGTTACTGGCTGGGATGTACTGAAACGTATTCTGCTTCGCTTTTTCACATACTGCGCAAACCTAATGTTATTTATTGAGTATTGGCTCTTGGTGTTTATTCAAGATTAATAACTGGTCTTTTTCCTCCGAAATCAGATTATTGAAGTATAGAGGAAGCCACGCCCGATTAAGATAACTGCATTTCCATGACAAAATTGGATTAGAAGTGTAGCCTAAATGCAAGCCATAAAATATAGAACGATAATCTTTAATATCCAAAGATAATCTTAAATTCAAACCAACTCATGTTTCAGTATTTCAAAATTTTCCCTGAAAAGTCATTTGTGATTAAATATGGTGTTTATTTATGAAATTTTTCACCTACAGGGGGTTTCAAAAATAATTAAACTCTGTTCAAAAAATTAAAGATTAAAATGTTTAGTTAGTCTTTAAATATTCTGTAATATTGACGAATTCAAGCCTCGATTCATGTCCAAATCAGAGTAATTTTTTTATTTACGCATAAGTCACAATATATACGTAAGTTTTTTTAAACATTTGCGACAGATGTACATCTGATGTTAATTTAGAAAATGTATACATTTTTTAAAATTAATACCAGATTTAATAATCCTATATGTAAGGATGATATACGTATATAAACGGAATAATTTTCGAATATTTGTTATTTGAAATGGTTTGTGATAGCGAAATATTATTTATGATCAGTGTCAGCTTTGTAATTTTATGATGTAGTATTGTAATGATATGAAATCATAATACTAGAAATAGTTTCACTAACTTCACTTTTTTATCCTGTTATCATGTACCCTTCTCTAAATTTGGTGACAGCATATTGAACAGTTCGTAGATTTAGATCTTGGTTATGAATTGAGTAAGTTGTTTTGGAAAATAAAATTGCATTTCCTTGAAAACTATTTGCTGATTAAATCATAATAACAGCTTTTATGTAATTTTTTTTCGATATCTGATTTTGACTCAATTGTTCTTATTATTGGGAAGCTCTTACTTAACTGATATTCACATTTAAATCTTGCATTGATAAGATTGATGTGTAAATGATATATGAAAAAGTGAAGGGAGTTTTATGGAGGTTATGCAATCTTTGACTGTTTACAAACTAATGATTGTTTCTAAGAGAAAACAAGAAAAAATGTGTTTGGTACAAAAACTCTAAATGTATTTCTCAGGGGATTATTACATTTAAGCCATTGTTTCAGTTTTTTTGGATATTTCAGTCTGAAATGTATCCAGATAAGGTGAACAATATAATATATTAACACAAATAATATATTTAGGAGACTTATCTTTCAATACATGAAGTATGATTCTTTTTTAAAATCAGTTGAAAAACCATGTTGATATTGGCAACTTGTTGAACTATATTCGGTTTTTTGAATACTTATCAGGTAACTTCATAATTTCTAGTACAATATTGTCTGTTAGAATAACTAGCTACAGTCGTGATTGTAATCTTAATCAAATACAGTTTATATAATCGATTCCTCTCAGCTACGATCAAAAGGCAATACCTTAACTCGCACCGCCATCTATCGGCAGAAATCAGAACCTCTGAGAAAGTAGACAGTGCATTATACAGGACATTAGAAATACGGTTTATATTTTAATAGATACATAATCCCCAAAATATTTTTGTGATTTTCTTTCCTAGCATATGTTCTGAAACGTTTAAGAATATTTTGTGCAGAAGTTGATAATTCCATGTCGAATTTATTTTTGCAAATGTAACTTACAAATGATAACTTTTCATGATGTTTCATTAAGAAACGCCGATTTTTTTTAGTGGTTCCATGGATGTATAAATTTGCAGTTCGATTTCTCAATTTGTTCAGAAATGTCTTGAATTTACCAAATTTGTTATACACATATATGGCTTTCAATTTCCAAGTACTTATCAGTAAGATTAGTGATCTTTGAATTTGCCGACAATAAGTGTAACTAAATAAAATCGTATTTAAACAATCAGTTTAATATAGAATGTCGTGAGAAAAAATAAAATATGTAGGACAAACACATGATAATATCATTTTTATCAAGGATATGTGATATCTTTCTATTAAGTTTGATTGGAGTCTGAAGATTGGTTTAGTACTTATTTCATTCCTTTTAAATTCGTCATTGCATGGTTTAGAAATATATTTGTAATAACTGGAAGATAGCTTATATACACAAAGCCAATTTTTTAATAAATAGGTGGTTTAAATTTCAGATAATGAGACAAGCCGCTTATTAGGGCTACATTAGCAAGAGCTGATTAATATGCGTATAAACCCTTTAAGTTATTATTAGTTGAAACACCCACATAAAAGGACCAAAGATGTGGTCACATTATCCGGAATGTAAATTTATATATAAATTTACAAAAATCATTTGCAAAAATGACTTTTTCATATATGAAAAAGTCATTTTTGCAAATGTTTACTACATGCATCTATTTGAAAGTCACGAATGACGTCATTCCTGAACCTAAGCTTTTTTTCAACCACGTGATTATGTCCATGTGTGCGAGAACTGGAACAAGATCACATCGGGCCCATACACCGATAAGCCTATGTGAGGATTTGATGATTATTTTATCAAAATGTCAATATTTGGTGTTCCATTTACCATCATTTTACAGTCCCATGTTTTAAGCTTATCGGTCATCCTCTCTATCTGCGCGCCCTCTAGAATAAATTGCGCCGATTGGCCATTTAAATTGATATATTGAGCTTGAAGAACCTTGTTACTACTCGACGCCATTTTGTTTACGTTGTATTTTCGAACACCTTTAACGATCAACCATCAACGATGGGGATGGAGTGAGTACAGAACCGAAACTGTGCTTTTGTAACTACTTTCATGTCGTAGGAAACGTAATATTTTCAACTAGGTTTTCAGTATTTTTGGATAATTGAGGCTGTTCCATTTTAAATGAAATTTAGAAGGCCATTGCGTCATTAGTGACGTCTTTCCGGAAGCGATAGGATCATCTTTGCTAATTGCTTCCTGTTAACTTATTTTGTTTTTAATGGAGGGAATGCTTTCAATATTATAAATTTTTTATAGAATTTTTATGGGACAGATGAGTAGTTACAAAAATTCGTTTCCATGTTTATGCATTTAAAAAATTACATAAAAATATGAAGTAAAAAATATAAAATTCTTTTCAAAGTTATGAGCTGAATCTTAAATATGTTTTGATTAACAGTGGATAACGATTGGTTGGAATATCCACTTAAAAAACCGTCTAGCCCGACATGTCCCAATTAACCGGAATCTACTGTAGTATTCCGAAATTAATTTGTGTAAATACTGTATATTTACCCTTGTGTGTCATGTGTGTAAACATGAATAGTCATTGACTATTTTGCCTTTCAAGCATTGCTCTTAACAAATTCACACAACAACAACAAAAATGTGAAAAGCTTTTCTTATATTTTCAAAACTTTCTCCAAAGTAGTGACGAAATCTTAATGGTACTGGTCATCGTCGTTCCTATCCTTATTCTTCTGAGTGCCATTTTCCTGTGCTGCTGGTGTTGCCAATGCTGCTGTTGTGCCAAACCTCCGCAACAGGTGGTTGTCTATCCATCCAATCCTAATAACAGTGAGTTCACACAACTTAACGCATCTATCTTGAGTTGTCCATGCTTGTTCTTAGTCGTAAAATGTGCACGAGGTCTCAATCTTTTTTATTTTTCAGGTACCGTGGTCAACACCACCTTGATGTCCCCTTATAACCAGGGTTACACACAGCTACCAACGGGATACTCACAGCAACAAAATCAGGGCTACTTGAGTCAACCTTATGCCCATCAACAACATCCACATTACCAGCAGTCATCCGGTCAGTACGTCCAACAGGGACATTCGAGTGGTTATCAAGGGACTCCAGATAATCATTTGCTACTTACAGATTGCCCCACGAAATGTGAGTACTGACTAATGCCTTCTGTGTTGTTGTTGCAATAAAAAAGTAATTGTAGATTTACTGAAATTACAATTATAGCTAAACTACACATTTTAAAATCATCAGCAATCCACTTCAGTGAAAGTGAGATTGATATGACTTTTGCCAATACTCTCGTGAGTTGTATACAAATGGAAATCTAATTGTTGTTTAACAGTTAGGGGTGGCAGATATAAGGAAAAAATTCAAGATGGCGACCTGTTAATGAGGCCCATTTCAAAGTATATATATGTTTTTACATTCCCTTCTATTTTTGGTAGGCTTATCTCCAGATGGTTTTAATTATGAACGGTCTGATTGCTGAAAGCCACAACTTAAATGTTCCTCTTGTTTTCAATTAGTTACCCATGTGATTTTCTGTCATTTTTTCCCAGGTCCTTGCGAATTTTAGTGTCCTGGGTCCATTTGTCATGGACCACACTGAAATGACTTTAAATCATTTCACTACGAAAAATTAAATTATTTCATATATTCATTTTTATGAGGTCACTGGGGCTCAGGCGGCACTTTTCCATTTGCCGCCATGTTAAATCCGACACTGGAGATGGGTGCTTAGGAATATATAGGATGGGTCTTTGTATGTTTCAACCAATTTTCTGGACAGCCTACTTTTCAAAAAAATGAAGGACGTTTAAACCAGAGAGAATCAGTCATCTGGTCCAATTGGGGACAGCAGGAAAATTAGAAAATTTATTGGATATTTATGGACGGTCCTGACTCCTAAAGAAATTTTCACTAAGTTTTATCAATAGATGAAAAGTTAACCATCAGAGAATCAGCCATCTTATTAAATTGATTAAATCTGGTTAAATTGTCCAGAATTTAACCAGATTTTTAGCTAACCAGCAGGAAAATTAAAATACTTTGGGGGATGTATGGACCGTCATGACCTCTTAAGTCGTCAAGTCTCATCAATAGATGAAAAGTAAACTGCTGGTAAAGTTTCCAACTCCTAACAGTAGTTATTCCATCAAAGATCGTATTTCCAGTTTTATAGCGTGGAGCTTTAGGAGAAACTCAAAAGTTATCTGATATGATTACTCCCGTGACAGTAATTTAAGGGTTTTTATTATCTGTTGTGTGTTGGATTAGCTAAACCCGTTAATTGACCCTAATTGTTCATTGTCCATTGTTAATTGTTCATTAACATTAATCCAGCTTATCAAAATGAACACATGGATCCCACGTTACAAGGTTACCAACAAATGTCCACAACCTCCATGACTAACGGTCATTCCAAGCCCGAGGGCTATCAGGACGAACGGACAGGGCTGCCTGTGGAATATACGAAACGTAAATATAAAAACAATCTAAGAGTCTTAAGTTAACCAGGAATCCAAGGAATCAAATTCCATTTAAAATTTGTGTCAATTTGTTTTCAGCTCCAGCATACAGTTCCCTACACTAGTTCGAGTTGGATTAACTTTAGAACAGAAAATGTTAACCGATTGGTCCATGTCATTGTTTGTGTTTTGCATCATGTAAGTTAAAGATCTTATTGGACTCTTGTTGTCCATATGTATACATAGTCAGAAAACAGATTAATGGTCAGTTGCATGAAACTCTTGCAAAGTTTTGGTTAAAATTTTAATCAGAGATTAGCCTCGTTGCTCTGAAAAAGATGTTAAGCAACAGTTATGAACCTTTTTTAAAATTAGCACTAGTGTGTTTTTAATGTTCTTTTATTAATAAAATAAGTATTCATTTTGTCATCAAATTTCATACAAACTTAGTTAATATCAAGCATAAACTGGTATTTAACACAAATTTCAAGTATATACTGGTGTTTAACACAAATTTCAAATATAAAATGGTGTTTAACACTAATTTCAAGTTTAAACTGGTTTTTAACACAAATTTCCAGTATAAACTGGTGTTTAATCGAAATTTCAAGTATAAACTGGTGTTTAACACAAATTTCAAGTATAAACTGGTTTTTAATACAAATTTCAAGTATAAACTGCGTTTAACACAAATTTCAAGTATAAACTGGTGTTTAACACAAATTTCAAGTATACACTAGTGTTTAACACAAATGTCAAGTATAAACTGGTGTTTAACACAAATGTCAAGTATAAACTGGTGTTTAATACAAATTTCAAGTATAAATTGGTGTTTTACACAAATTACCAGTATAAACTGGTGTTGAACGCAAATTTCCAGTATAAACAGGTGTTTAACACAAATTTCAAGAATAAACTGGTGTTTAACACAAATGGCAAGTATAAACTGGCATTTAACACAGATTTCAAGTATAAACTGGTGTTTAACACAGATTTTAAGTATAAACTGGTGTTTTACAGAAATGTCAAGCATAAACTGGTGTTTAACACAAACCTCAAGTATACACTGGTGTTTAACACAAATGTCAAGTATAAACTGGTGTTTAACGCAAATATCCAGTATATACTAGTGTTTAACACAAATTTCAAGTTTATACAGGTGTTTAACACAAATTTCATGCATAAATTCCTACTTTTCCGAGGTGATAAAATTCAACCATTTCCCGCTTTTCAAGGATGGAATTCACGTGACGTAATGAATTCCATCCCAACTGAAAGCGGATCTGGAGTTTCATGTAAATGTGCATGTGCGCATGCGCAACCAGCCATGATTCTATCCAAATCGGTTTTCAAGTAGGATGAAATCTATGTTCAATCAGCAGCGGATGTCCGCGAATTCATGGAGTAAGCGCATGTACGCATTTGCGGAACTGGTTTGAGTGATTTTAATGAAAATAGGGTGAAACGAGGGGTAAATTAAGTCCCTCTTGTATAACTGCATTGATGTTAGTTTTACGACGGGGAAAATCTCTGTTTGTAAAAGTGAATGCAAATTTATTCAGGAAACGGGGAAATCCCCGGTTGTTTGAAACAGATGTTGATAGTACTGCGTGGCACACAGGTTGAAAAAAACTACAATATGCCTTTCTTGATCTGCAGTTTGACCAACATCGTCAGTGAGAAATTACTCCAAAAAAATGTACTCAAAAGCATGTCAATTTCGCTAATTTTCTCTAAAACAACTTTACAGAAAATTTCGAACAAAAAGTGCTAAAATTTAATGGATCACCCCCTTATAGTACAAATTTTGGATCGCTCCAACTTTTAATGTCAAATTTTCGTGTTTATTTTCTGTTTTTGGATTCCAGTATTTTAGCATGCACGTGTTCGATAACGAAAAAAGGCAGGAAAACCAACATGACATTTTAATGGTGTGACGTCACAGGTGTTTGTATGAATTTAATTAAAAATATGCATTGAAGCCAAACTAATTAGCCTAGTACAATTCTCACGATCTAGTACTTGGGCTAGTACCATTTTTCTGAGGTCCGAATGGGCGTGGTGTTCTCATGTTCAGTTCCTCGTCTGTTTCTGTTGAAAGCACATCGTGTTCACACTTAGGAAAATTTTCTGTTCATATGCATTTACCAAGCCAACATTGACACCATTGGAAATCTTAATTCTACAGGGTAAGTAGTTATACATTTTTTTTTTGTGTGTGGAAATTTACTTGTTTTGAAATCGAATTAATTGCATATTTCTTCAAGGTTTCAAAAAGTCGGTTATATATAGTATAAGCGATTTCAGTACAAATAATGGTACTAACCGGTTATCTCGACCTCACTTTTCGGTTATGTGGACCTCATAAAATTCATTTTAACCTAACCTAACTTTCTTACGTT
>JAQGAE010004161.1:0-13253 GCA_034696685.1 Julus scandinavius
CATTGCATAGTGTGATTATGTCGTTTTTGGCGTGCCATATTTCGAGTGGCGGTGAATAAACCAATAAGTACCGAAAAAACTAACGACTTTTGCACTTTCCAAAGCTACTTTTAGCATGAAATACGAGGCGCCCTTCTGAAAATAATGGCCCATAAATTGGCGAGCCCTTGGTAGCTATTGGCTTACGATTTAACACCATCAGCCAAATGGCTTTACGAAATAACTTTTTCTTGGGTCTGGAGAATAATTACGACCTACGTCTGGAAGAAAATAGCGTGCATATTACGAATAAAACTACCAGAAAAAAACTTTTGTTTTACCAAATGAGGACAAAAACAAAATAAGGCAAAGTTTTCAACATTTAATTTGATTGGAGGAAAGCAATTTCGAAAGCAATAATAGCACAGGTGAGCACATCTACGAATGGCTTCAAATTATAGTGTATGAAACTAAACACTGATTACAGTAGTCGTTACTAAGACATAAAAAAAGTTACAAAACTCGTTAATAATGTGCATATTAACCGCGGGTGGAAAAGCTATATATCCCCATAAACGGATGTGTGGACCATGTTTAGCTCTTGATATGCCGTGTTTAGCTCTCGATGTGCCATATCTGGCCCTTGATGGTCTATATAGAAAATGATGGTCCATATATGTGCCGTAATTAGTCACTGATGGCCGAGTATGGACCATATTTAGTAAACTAGTGTTCTTTATAAAAAAAATGTATAAGGGTTGAGGAGAGTAGAGTATATCATCATCATATACAAACAAAACAAAACACAAAAAAAACCACCTTCGTTTCTTATTTACTCCAAAATCCAGTATAAAAACCTCCAAGATCTACTTTGTATTTCAACGAAATTTCATTTTGAAATGTTATTCCCAAAGGTCTATTTCAAAAAAGTATGTTTCCGCACGTAGTTCAACTAAAGATAGTTACGTGTATAAGTTCACATATCTTGTGTTTTTAATATAAAAATGAAATAAGGTTTCCTTTTTTAATAGCGTAGATCAATCATGGATACCTGAGGTCCTAATGACAGCCTTCTTGAAATTGTATAGTTCAATGACCGAACAGAAAATGGCGCATTTCTTTATAAAAAAAGAATATTGTTTCGATACGCAATTTATTTTGTATACAAAATATGAAATTTCCATCATATGTAGTACGTATTCCAACGTGTATATTTGGAAAGTTTTTATCCATTTCGAATTTTTGGCATACAATTCAGGGTGTCGTATGCTCATGATAGTTATATACTATGGCATGTATGGGTCATATATAACCATGTGTACACATGGTCATGCAAAGATACTATATGCGAACACACATGGCTATACACGAACATGTAAAGCTATACATACATGGGGCATTCATTCACAAATATGACCATTCATGGTGCAGAACTGGCGCATATTAGGCCAACATGCCCTTATATGGCCATACATGGGCTTTGCATGATCTGATATGGCCATAAATGGGCTTTGCATGATCTGATATGGCCATAAGTGTCCAATCTCTGGTATATCCATATCCATCAAGACCTATAATGGGCTCTGCAAGCCCTTGTATGGCCATATATGGGCTTTGCATTTGGCCATATATGGGCCATTAATGTACAATTATGCATGCACTTAAGACATCACATGTGGATAAATTCAGGTCTACCCATACGTAGAAAAACTCATACAAGTCTATAAATGTCCCAAATATAATTTTTACATCCGGTATATACTTTACATGTTTGAAACGGGAATACCAGGAAGATTACATCACAGTTGTAAACTTTTAAGGCTACACGTTATATGAATACCTGCTTCTCCATGCAACTACTTCAAATTTTGGGTTTTTACGCCATGCATGCAGTACAAAGAAGATATTTGATTTATTTTTCATCTTATTTTCAGTAGCCCAAAATCCCAAATGACACATTTGGTAGCTGAAGAGGGGGAAAAAAAGCAAAAAAAAAAAAAAAATGTTTCTTTTGTTTTTAGGATATTTTTTTTCTTCTCTTCCTAGCTTTTACATTTTAGCGTTTTTCAGCCAATTTCCTTCATCTGTCAAAACGTCACGAAATTCTTTGCCTCAGCAAAGATAATGTTTTTTGGTGGAAAGTATAAAAACTTGTTATAATCCAAAGTGCGAAAAGGAATGCGACTCCGTACAAAGCATTTGTCTTTTGAAACAGAACAAACTAAAAGGACGGAGGTATATATAAAAAAAGCCATCATTTTTATGCGTCGAAATAAAAAAGTCTTTTGTTTTAAAACTACGTTGTCAAGACACTACCGGATATATCTAAGAACCCAGAGAAAGCTAAAGATTGAGCTTTTTTTGTTAAAACATAAGATTGAGTTTTCTTATCAAACAAAGGAGACGAATAATGAATGAGAAAAAGGGGCAAACAAACGATACTTGTACGGAGTCTCTTTTAAAAAAAATAAAATACTTTCCAGACAGTAATATCTATTCAAATTGTAGTTCAATAGAATACATGTCACTATTAGAAAACGTAGATAAAAGAGTTTATCGCTAACGTAACTCAAGTACTGACATTCATTCTGTTCGTCTGTGAACTTTGAAAATGTTTGGTTTGCTTAATTTACAAATTTTCTTATCTCATTTCACAATTTTACGGTCCAATGTATAATTGACAGATTTCAAATTTGTAAACATTATCATTTAATGTTTAGTTTGTGCTTAAATGTAGACGGATTAGCCAAAGTAGCATTGAGGGTCCGGGTGGAAAAGTTGTATAATGGCCATATTTAACCCTTAATGGCCCATACAAAGCCACGTATGGGCCATACATGTAATTTAAAGAGCTATACATAGCCATGTATGGGCCATACTTGACCCTTGATGGGTCTTATTTGGCCCTTGATGAGTCATATTTGACCTTTGATAGGCCATATATTGGCCATACATAACCCTTAGCCCCTGATGGCCCATATAAAACCACGCATGGTCTATATATAACCATGTATGAGCCATATTTGGCTCTTGAAGGGCCATATTATGAACCATATTAGACAAATAAAGGGCGATGTGCCTTCATTAACAATTGATTATTCATCTATTAGCCATACTTAGCCATGTACACGCGACATTTGCTATTGATTAGCAACTGATCAACCGTCTCAGTTTACCCCACACCAAGATTGCTCAACATAAACTTAAATTACATCACACGCAAATACATTCAACTAAAACTATATATATATTTCTCGTATTTATCTCTATAAATATTTCTATATATAAAATATGCATTCATCAGCAACAGATAGGTTATCTGCAACGAAATATTCAGGTAGAAATAAGTATGATATTTCTAAAAAAAATGTCATTTTACGACACAGAAAATCAATTTCATCAAATTGCACATCATCAAATACTTGACAACAATTTTTTTCTGTAATATGGTATATAATTTTTCAAATAAATATATCGACTGATTAAAGGGACCCAGGAAACCCTCTAATGTAGAATATCACTTAAAGTATAGCCAGTATATTATTATTAATTTAATTGGCTACATTAATACAGTAATGGCAATGTTATTATTTTTTATAATTTGTGTCAGAAACGTTTTAGCCAATTTTTTTGTAGCAATTCAATAATAATGACAAAAAAGTGTAACTTTTTACACTACGTTATTTACATACGTTATTGAGTAGAATTCTAGAAGATTACTTACCTTTTTCCCAAATAATCGATTCTATCGGATAACCTCCGTAAGGGCATTTGATAACTAGGTCACGCCCTGCTACAGCATTTTTCCTACCCATAGTTCGCACAAATGGTGGTCCTAGAATAAAATAAAAATTTATTATAACATTTTGATAACACCAATTAATCCATTTGTCTTGTTTCTACGAATTAGACTACGCTGTGAAATCACTATCCAAATAACGTTTATCCAAACATTTTTAAATAATATAAAATAACTTTCTTAATAATTATTTAAAAAACTATACACTGGTGGCCAAAAAATCTTGCATATAATTTTCTTCATTCTATTATTCTCGTAATAAAAGGATGTATAAATTTGTTTATTTCATGATGGCCGATTTCTATTCTAATAAAAATCGTCCATCATTCTGATTTCATTCTGATTTAATGATTTAATTAATGTAATTTTCATTATTTTAAAAAATTATATAAACAACTTAACATGAACGATGCAAATTAAAAGAAAGTTAAAATTTAAAAAAATATTGAATGACCTTATATGATAAACGTGGATAATTTATGTACATCATTTTTTTTTACAATTTTCTTAAAACGTTTTCGTTATAATTAAAAAAATACATTAATTAATCATTACAGAATGAGAAACATCAAATATTTCCAATTAAAATCATTCAGAAAGAGGTGAACAAATTCCTAAATCCTGCGATTTTGATAATAATAACCAAGATATTTTCAGTAATTATCAAACATTCTCAACACTGCAAGTTATATTTTATCCATTTTTATATTTTCCGTTCAAACCAGAGGCATAATTTTGTATGCAGACGCTTATTAACACAAATTAGGGTCATTTTTAGATAATGCAAATTAAAATGTAGACTTAATAATTTGCATATAAATGCTTCTAAGACAATAAACCTCAATGCCAACATAAATGAATTGTTCCTCGGTCTATTGGTGTATTATATCCTTTTTAAGGCCCTCGAGATGTTGCTAATGTACGAGCAATTGTTGTAGTTGGGACCCATGGCCGTTGAGAAGAATGCATTTTGTGTGTTTCATTGAGTTTGTCAGTGAGTTCTTTGATAGATATGGCAAAACCCCAATTTCTCCTCTTTTATTTTCTAGACTCGCTCTCTTGATCTCTCCTAAGTGCTCACTTTAACAGACTTTTCATTCTCAGTCTGTACACTAAATGCACTGCCATAGATTCTCATAGTTCCCTTTCGACATCATTATTTCATATCGTTCGTCAGTTGGGAACGGAAGTACTGACTAGCGAAATTGGAGAAAAATTCTGTCTCCCCTTCAAAACAGCATAAAAGAGGAAAATGACAGCTCCAATATACTAGGGTATATTCTCACAATACCTTGGCTTACATTCACTGTCAACCAAATAATCATTTCATTTTCAGGAAAATTTTGCAAATTTTGACAATTCCTAGGAAATGATAGACGACTTTTAAATTTAACAGTAAAATGCGTGTGCTCAATTTTGACAATACCAATTTTACGTTTTGATTGTAAAAAAAAAATACTTTCAATTATGGCATATATGCCTGTTTACACTTTTGGTGAATTCTATCAATGTTTCGATTTATAGCAACTGAAAAGCATGGAGAATTTATTGTATATTTTCTTTAACATTTCATGACTTTTCTGAATTATTTAATAATTTTTTTTAGCATTTCATGACTTTTTATTAGAATTTCATGACCTTTTTTTAGTATTTTATGACTTTTCTTTAGTATTCCATGACTATTCTTTAGTAATCCATGACTTCTCTTTAGTATTCCATGACTTTTCTTTAGTATTCCATGACGTTTCTTTAGTATTCCATGACGTTTCTTTAGTATTCCATGACGTTTCTTTAGTATTCCATAACTTTTCTTTAGTATTCATTCCATGACTTTTCTTTAGCATTTCATGACTCTTCTTCAGCATTTCATGAATTCTTTTTAACATTTCATGATTTTTCTTCAGCATTTCATGACTATTTTTAAGCATTTCATGACTTATCTTTAGCATTTCATGACTTTTCTTAAGTATTTAATAACTTTTCTTAGTATTTCATGAATTTTCTTAGCAGTTCATGCCATCTTTAGCATTACATCAAACATCTAAAATTTCTTTGACTTTCTGTTATAATCTATCACATGTATAAACAGCTAAAACACCCGATATTCCCATACAAAACTACAATTAACTGTCTGTCTTAACTAACAATAAACTTGAAGAAAACTTACCATAAACGTTGACTCTGGCAGCATGACTGGTCTTGTGGACACGGTTTTCGGCAATGCACGAATATTCGCCACCTTCGTCCGAAGACAGGTTAGTGACGTTGACATGACTAGCCCTATCTCCGCGTTCGTCTACATAACTTCCCACTGACACCAAAGCACTTTTTATGATATCTAGTTCGTCCAATTTCCAAGTGATTTGTGGCAACGGTATTCCAGATGCTGTGCATTTTAGACTCACATTCCTTCCAGGTTGTACGCTTATATCCATGAACGTATGATGGATTTCCGGTGGTAAATCTAATAAGAAGATGGATTAATGAATTTAATATAGTGTACTAATCACGTATAAAAAAATGAACAAATAGATAAGAGTCTAAAATATGCACAATTTCTGACATGTCCATTCATGAAATTTTCCATATATAATTTTATTCACTGGGGTATTCTGATTTTTCATCTATAAGTTTGTTTCAATACAAATAAGGTGCAGCTTTTTCTCAAGTTTTATTCGCACGACGTATTACAAGAAAATTTCCGAATGTGTAACTCTTTAAACGTGATGCTGCTCTTATTCAAACTGAATCAAGTAAATAAGCAAATGTTTGAAATGTTTGCACAAAGCTTTTTCCGTAACTCACAGAGCAAAAAAACACGAAATTTAAAGTGTACAAGTACTTGTATTTGTTCTGCGTCAAATAGAGGAGTAAAAGTATTCGTTCAACCGTTATGAAACAAGAGCGAATATTCAGTAGAGCGGCTGCTCTAAAAAGTCAAATTCTTAAGAACATAATCACAGGGGATAAAAAAAACATGGATATGGGCCATGTATGGACATACAGAGCCATGTGTGGGAAATATATAGTTCATTATGGTCCAGCTATGTACCTTAATTAGCCATCGATGAACCATATTAAAAATTTAGAAACTATGCTTGTTGGGAATTACCCTAACATACAGAGAACATTTCAACCGTGCACCTGATCCAAATAACACCATCCAAAATTCCATGTAATTTTTTTAAATTTAAAAGCGAATCAAAATTTTACAAATCTAAATAATAGCACTAAAGACCAACAATTAAATTTGTAAATTATTATACTCAAATTGAAGCAAAATGTAGTTGTCTTTTCGTTTTTACAATCAGAGAAGAGACAGCCAAATGTTATGTTTTTAAAAAAAATTTTTTCATCTCTGATCCATTTTTCTCATTTAGTTTAGTTTTAGAACTCCATTTCTTTGCATGCTTTGAAATCCTATTTGTAAAGCCCCCATATTTAAACGCCTCAGTTTAAATGTTCTAAAAACGTTTAATATACTTTGATCTACTTTAACTCCTGCATATGTGGTGTATATATATATATAAATAGTTGTTTTATTTGTTAACTTACCTCCCAGGCGTAGTTCAGCCTCAGCCTGCACAGATTCATCATCATTCGTCACCAGGCACTGATACATTCCACGGCTCTCTTTTTTCACTGAATTTATTTGCAGCACATCATGAGTGACCATCAGGTCGTGACTTTGACTGATGGGCTTAGCATCTTTCAACCACACAATCGATAAGACTGGAAAGCCTCCGGATATACAACGAAACCTCACCACCTGGCCTACGTTGGCCACTTGATGTCTGGGCTGGATATGGGCTGATAGAGGTTCTGAAAAAAAAATTATATATATATACTGACAATCGTAAATTGCACTGCTAATTATCTCATTTTTTTTCTCCGTACTCTAACAATACAAAAAAACAACCAACAACATTCATTCGGAATGTTTTATTACACATTCTTATTATCATACATGATTTCAACATGTATCAAACTAAAGCACCGATGTGTAATTGAAGAAGATTAATAGCACTGATAAATAATGAAATTCACTCCCATATCGCAATTAATATCTTCCTGCTTTAATAACACGTTTAGATTTCGTGCTAGCCTGGGCGGAAAAACTGATATATGGCGATTCTATAACATACATTCTATATGTAGATACAAGAGATCCGCCATATTGTATACAGCCCATTGGGCACCATATCTATATATGGTTACAAAATATATGACCATGTGTGGGCTCTATTTAGTCCTTGATGGCCTATATTTAGCCCGTGTTGAGTCATTTATGGTTCTTATTTAGTCAATGAGAGTCATATATGGAAAGTTTCTTGAAACTTTTTGTCTGGGTGATGCAAAATAAATATAAGATGGTTAATTGAAATATTCTCAAAACAAGGCATTGTTTAGTGCAGCAACCCAATACAACTTTTAAATAAAAAATTAAGCGAGTCATATGTTAATTAACATGTATTTATCTCAGGATTTATTTTGAAAATGCCTGAAAGCAACTCATGCATCATTGATTTATCTACTTTATCTCCTTGGAGATGTTTTCAATCGATATATTGCACTCTATCTTGCATTACGAAGAGTATAGTTATCGTATTATTGTCAACAACATAGATTAATGTTATTTCTACAAATGTTTAATTAAAATAAAAATAGCAATTTTGTTTCACTACGTTGTTTAAACATTGTTTCACCAAAGTAAATATTTTTACTTTCGAGTTTTTTGTTAACAATTATAACCTTATTTGTCTCCAAAGTAAATATTGTTCTCCTACTCTAACTATATACCTCTCTTAATCTCGAAATATCTCGCAAAATGCAAGAGATATGTGAAAAATAATCTCGTTTGGAAGTGGTCACAGGTTTAAATGTGACCATGATTTTGGAGGACATATAGGTTTACTAGGTTTGTGCCTCCAAACGTATATATTGCAAAAAAGTTTATGTGTGCAAATGTGAAGCCAATATGTATTGCAGTGTAACCAATGTGTACTGCTGTGAGGCTAATGTGTATTGCAGGGAAGCTAATATTAACCACCCAGAATATACATACAGTATACAAGTACAGTATTCGGTATACTACAACCGTTCAAACGATTACATACTATTGAAATACAACCTAACAAACGCAACGCTCACTCTTCAAATGCACGTATACATCCCAGGCAGTTTCTGACATGTGGTGACCATCACGTGACACAGCCATAACTGCACCACTACCTACACATAATGCAGCTCTCCATATTATATATATATATATATATTCTTCGTCGTTGCCACCAGAAACTCCAAATAGGAGTATGCCATTCATAGGTTGAATGGCAGAAAATGAAGTCGTTTTTAGGGTTCAAGGCGCTTGTGCATGAAAGGGCATCAAAAGCACTTCCTTTCCATTCATCTTGCCCTCGATGTTACGAGTACGCCTTGTTCTCATGTGGGATTAAGCCCCGATCGTAGAAAGAAGGGAAAAAGAAAACTTAATACAGCGGCGCAGATTTGATCAGTACCGAAACCGTTGGAGCACGTAAATGATAACAACATTTGTAATTAATTCGCGATTCATATGGATGGTAGCAATTTGTCAAAAAGTAAGAAGAGCGACGTTCGGAGCAGTGGATGCGAAAATGGGAGCATGATGAGAAACAGATTGTCTGCATCCACAGGCATATCTCTGGAGCCACAATCTATATACGTACGGGGGATTACAGACTGGAACAAGTTTTTTGAAAAGGGTTTAAACTAACATTTGAAACTATTGTAATATAAAATGAAAAAAAAGAGACAGATTCAGTTACGTAGCGAGGGGAGAGGGGGCAGGGGGCAGCCGCCCCTGGCGCCAGTGGCTAGGGAACGCCTGACGTCTTAAAATGGATTTGTTGGATTATATATATATATATTAAACTCATTATTGTTGAAACTTGATAAATATACATATTTTTAGTAACACAATACAAACAATGTTTTCCAGATTCCAGTGGAGGGGTAGGCGTAAATCTAGGTGCGCCAAATATCCTAGTTACGTCACTGATCTCAATGGATGACATTTGACCCTCTTTTATCATTCTTGCCATGGTTTAGAAAATAATTTTTGGTGGGTTTTACCATGGTTAACTACTCAATCGACTGCTACATTTTTATTCGATTCTAAGGATTGTATAATCACTTTTAAAAAAGTGAACCAACACTGAACGGAAATTCCATGAACATCAAGGGGTGCCTAAGGAGGGGAAGGGGGGGTGGAAAGGATGGGCAAAAATTTGGACGGTTTGCCATGGGCACCAAATATCCTCGCTACTCTACTGACTGTCCAATAATGCCATCCAAAGAATAGTAAAAAACAACTGGGAATGGAAAAGACGGCACTGGAATTCGATTTCTTATAGGTCCTGAAAAGCAAACAGGCCCAATGACTAAGACATTGATGATCTAATCCTTAGAGAATACAACGAA
Source organism: Julus scandinavius (assembly GCA_034696685.1). Taxonomy (NCBI): domain Eukaryota; kingdom Metazoa; phylum Arthropoda; class Diplopoda; order Julida; family Julidae; genus Julus; species Julus scandinavius. Next base: position 10,241 of record JAQGAE010004161.1, read on the forward strand.
ATCTACAGACAAAATATTCGCAATCAACGTTTCGACTTTAAAAACAAAGTGCGGCTGTTGGATTTCCCCAAGATCCACCGCACCTTCTCTCTGTCTCTTCTTAATGTAACCAGATAAAGATGGCGTGCGTGCAATCCGAAATGAGTTTTTTTACCTCACCAGTCAATGAAATATTTACAGTGGAGTTCACTCTACGAAATGAAAACTAGTTCAAGTTTGCCATGGAAAAGGAAATGAAAAGTGAATTGATCTAAAAAATAAATATCTGCCTTGAGCACATAATAGAAAAACGTGGAAATAAACGGAGATCTCGTAAGGTTTTCCAGCCACCCATTCGAAGGAAATGAAAGAAAAAAAAAAAAGGAGGAAATGATGGAAAAAGACACATTAGTTGACTTTGGCTCGTAAAAGCAGCGTATCAATATAAAACTGGCCCGGAGAGTATTTTCAGAAGCTATATAGCCGAGCGTAAATGCTTATTCGGACCAAAGGGTCAATTGATGTGATTCCAGACACGAAAATATACAAGTCGAGATATGTGCCCTATAAACATCACGTTTTCATAGACAAACACGAGCGCATGAAATTGATAGCTACACTGTGAGTTATAAAAAAGTAGAACTCAATAAAAAAAAATCACAACATGGGGAAAATACTTCAATTTAAATGAAATTTGTCACTAATATGTGGCAGTGTTGGGCAGTAATTGAGTACATCAAATGAATTTGAGTAACGACTAAAAGAGTACTGAGTACAAAGAGTAATTTGAATACAAAATATATACAAATGTAATTATATACGAATATATAAAACTTCTAGTAACTTACCCCAAACAAAGAGCGATGTTTCGCCTTTTTCACTCCCAACCGTGTTGTTGACCACACAAACGTAAATGCCACGGTCAGATTCGTGTACTTCCTCGATTTTTAAACTATCCACATCTTGACGGTATTTTCCAAGTACTGGAAATGGTGAGTGTTTCCCATCTTCAGATTTTTTATACCAACTGTAAAAGACCAAAAAAATAAACAAGAGTCAAAACACGTTTAACATGCACTTAAGTATCACGTTCCTACTAGATATATGGGAAATACCACAATTATCATAATGATGCGCTTCTTTATTAGCACTAATGAGGAGATATAATCGGATGGAATGCATTGAGAAGGAATACAAATGTATACAAAAATTCGAGATGGAATCATGGCAGAAAATATTCTTTGAAGTCTTTGAATATATTCACCCGTTGCTAATGAGACGAGAATGTCACTACCAGCTTAACTTTACATTTTCATTCTGAAATGAACTTATATTCAAACAATCTTTTATTACAAAGATTCTATCGTTTCAGGAAACATGCCCCTTGACGAATGTTGAAAGATTCCAAAGACAAGATGTCAAATAAATTTGTAGTACAAACTGCAATCATATTTCAAGGATTTCTTCAATGCTTGGAAATGTATAAGATGAACATATTTTCTGGACACCCTACTTTTCAAAAATAATAAAGGACGTCCATGATGAGGGAAGGGGGAAGAGGGGGAGGGGTCTGGTCTAAAATGGAGACCATGTGGACAAGGGGTAGGGGGTGAGAGGGGGAAGGAAAGATAATTTTTTGAAGGAATTTCGAACACATTCTATAAATCAATATTCCTTTCCTGACTTTTATTTAAATATATGGATATGTAGTAAAACGTTAGCATACTATAACGCTTACTTCAGGATAAACATGGATAAGCGTTTAGTTTTCTCCCCTCAAAACGGTGGATGAGCATTAAGTTGTGAAGGTTTAATATAAACGCCAGCCTTTTCTCACGCGCCATCATCGCCCGAGTGACAATAGGGCAATTTAGGCCATTGTTTGTTATTCCGACAACACCTCGTGATCTCGAAATAGTGGACGCGATGTTCAGATGTCGAGTCAGCGAAGAAGGCAAGTCTGGTCGACCCCAGATAAGCCCCAAGATGCCAAATCCTCTACACAGTGGGAGGAATACGACAAATCTATCCACATCCAGCATCCATTCGAGCAACGCATCAAAAGATGTCAATGAATTGAAAACGTATATATATATAGGTTTGGTATAGGAGATTCAACAATGCTTGGCTTTTTAAAACTCATGAAAAATGATGGGAAAGTTCAACTCAGGAGAGACTAGCCTTTTGGCGCATTTTGGCTGAGATTTACCTCAGAAGCCCAAGAAAAAACATTGTCAGCAAGATACGGTAAACAAAACATTTGCATATTGGACTATTTTTTATGAAAGTTTCCTTTCCGATATATACGCAACTTTTTCAGCAACAATGGCGAATCAGAGATGACATTTTGCACACGATGCACAATGGATTTTATGCAGCCCCAAGGTGGATAAAGCTATACATGGGCCATATTTGGCCAATGATGGGCCATGAAAATGCGGTATACGAGTATTGACTCATCTCGATATATCAGAAAGTGGTGACATGAAATTTCATTAAATGCACAACCGAATACATGTGAAAAATGGTATTTTTACATTGCATAAGGGGTCAAAGGGAAATCTGTTAGCAGGACCAAACCTTATTCCAGCGAAATATAGGGGACATTTTCGTGCGGTATATAAAAATTATAAAATTTTAAGAGAAATTTCTTTAAATAATTTGGTTGTATTAAATAATGCAAAAGTACAAGAGATTTTACCAAAAAAAAATTATACGACAATGTACTTTGACAGAATATTTACAAGTATTCAAAGGAAAGCAATTAAACAATTTTAAATCAATAACTTATTTCAGTCATGTTGACATTAAAATTATAAAATAGTCTTTTCAGAATTATTTCCAATAATATTGCTTGCCGTTTAATAAAACACAAAAGTTTCGTTATCAAATTTGCGAAACTGATTTCAAAACATGCTACTCGACAATAAATTTTACAAATTTTGACTACTAAAAACGGTTTGTCATACCCATGTGCTGAAGGATTCCCTGTCATAAATCGAAGAAATATATGACAGATAAGAATTTATTAAAA
>JAQGAE010004162.1:0-13253 GCA_034696685.1 Julus scandinavius
TGCAATGCTTTTCCTAGTTAACTCACGGTTAACCTTAGGTTTAGCTTAACCTTTGTTGGTGCAACCGGCCCTTAATCTCATTTACTTTAAACTTTGAAGTTGAATTGCAACATCATCCCATACGTGTTCTAATTTATCAAAATGCAATTCTAAAAACACAAACTACATAGGAATGATGATTTTAAGTTTCGAATATTTCTAAGGTTTTTGTTGCATATATCATTTATTAATGAGGTAAGGTTTTGTATCCCCACTAATTGTTCGCCCAAACATGTCATAGATTTAGAGAAAACTCGTGTTGACGTCATATGAAGACGTCAATAAAATACCGCATGAAAACAAACGAAATTGAATTTATAGCCTATATAACTGATGGTAGAGGGGCAACATTCTTGCTTTATATTTGTGCCCAAACAGAAAGTTTACGAGTTGCCATGCTCGATATTGGGTCGCTATTAAAGAAAATATCGTTAAAAAACGCAGTTTTCGTCGCACCGCCGGCGGAATAATGCGGAGAACGTAGTGCCGTTTTACGATTATTGCCAATATTATTGCGAAACTGGGTTTTAAAAAGCGACTGAATGCCAGATATGAACGTCGTCCTCGTCCCCTATCCATATGTTGAAAATGAAGAACTTTTCGACTGATATTGGATAGAACTCACAAAAACGGATGTTGCGAGCATTTATATCAAAATTTGAGTAGGGTGGATATAGCGCTTCAAATTAATATTATTGCAGTATCGAAATGGTACGGCAAAATAATTTTGTTTTGGAATATTTCGTGTTGATGCAACCAAACGAAGACCAGAAATTGGACACATCTGTAGATATATGACCAGGTTTATATCAAACAAAGCAGGTGGGCTGAGTCCTACGTACAATACATATGCACTTAGCATATAATATTAGGGGTACTCAAACGAACTTTTCACTTGGGCAATTGGGCTACCTGCATTTGGCCCACGTATTGTGCGCATGCGCATTATATTCAAGCAGTGCTGTCAAGGTCCACAAGTCGAGTGTCTTTTGTTTCATGTGCATGAATGCAGATTTCGCAGGCCTGCCAAGTTGGACTTTATGAGCAAATTGCAATTAAAACCTCCTTTTTTCTCCAACACTTCTGCAAGCCCCATTGCAGTAGGTCCAGCCAATTAGAAGGGGTCATTTTAAAAATGGGATCAGCACGTATACTGAAGCTGCGATTAACTGGTTAATTTGCAGACATGTGCGAAACTTTTGGGGTCTGTTTGAGTACCCATGCTACAGTAGCACCTGTCTAAATGCATCCTGTGTAAATGTAAAAACCTCTCTAAAAGCATAAAATGTTCTGGTCCCTCCTTGGGAACCTGTCTAAAAGCATATTTTTCACCGGTCCCAAGCGTATGCATTTAGGAAGGTTTTACTGCATATCTAATATTATTCCCGCATTCTATGTATGGCCATACCACATTCAAAAATGCAAATGTCTGGTCATCTCTAACTATAGTTCGTAATCAAAATTGCATATATGATTCTATATATATATATATGATAATAAACGGCCCACGCAAGGCCATATATGACGCACATATGGTCAATAACGGTCCAGGCTTTTCCACCCAGGTCTTATTGCAATTTTTTTTTTATAAATAAACAAACACAATTATTAAACCTTGATTTAATCAAGACTTGATAAAGCCAATAATGTTTCCTAATTTTATTCAAAAACGCAATGTAACTATTAGAAGGGTGATCCATGCTTTGATGTCTTGTCATGTTTGTACTGATTGCCTGTTGTCAGGGGCAATCGAGTTTTATTTCAAGTTTAATTGTAGGTTATCAAATGCATTAATCTTTTGCTGATCTATTATCGAAAAGGCTTACAGAACATTCGTCCGTTGACCTCCATTATGTCAGTATCATTATCGTATTTTTAAAAGTTATTCTCTTGGAACTAAACGAGCGAAGATGGGCGTCTTTATCGAAAAACAAGTCCTCTGGAAAAATACACTTTTTATTATTGCATCATTATCATCGTTATTTTGATCGAGATAAAACGGTTGACTTGTTCGACTCGAGGGTTGGACGTCGCCATCGACTAGCTTTTAGTCTCGCTTTCAATCCTGCTTATCTTTAAACAAGGGCCGAATTCTGGCTTTTTCTAAGCTAGATTTTCGAGTATTTCCACAAGAATCGTTTGTTTGGTAATGATTTATTTGGGCGAGCTGCTGTTATCGGGGACCGTAAATCCGATTGCCCCCTCTTGTTTTTCCAACTGTTTTCTCCTAGTGCCTAGCTTAGAAAATGATGGTACAAACAAGATAACATCACGAACTTTAGATTTAAGCGCAACTCCGCGAATTTATGGTGTTCATTACTGCGTATTGGAGAACGTGTTTACCTTTAAAATTGACTTTGAATTGAAAACTAAGTGAAGATTAGTATGATGAAGGATTTCGTGTCACTATAACACCAGCTAGGCTTTTGTAAATATTCTGAACATGATTATTCTATGCACGCAAGAATGGTGTTGTCAAGTGAAATATGCAGCATTGACAAATTTCACGGTGAATTTATCCCAACAAGTGATTCTGTATTTTTTTTTATCTAATTACTGTACTCCAATGTAAAATTCATGAAAAAAAATTGGTAATTAACTGAACACATTAATTCAAATGAGGGGAAATAAGTTTAGCGAATACATTGATTAGTCAAAATAACATTAAGGTTCGACGTTGTGCAATTCTTAAATTTCGCGAAAATTAATTATACTAACTAGCTAAGCTCAATCTTCCGTAAATAGTATGTTTAATTTTTTTATACGAAAATTGGGAGAAATAAAAAAGATAAATGTACTGGAGTAGAATTTTATTAGGTTTTTCCACAGTATATAAATTCAGCTTCTGGTACTTAAATCTCCATTTCAAAATGGTGTAAAATATGGCAGAAAAGGTTCTTCACCTCTGTTACTCGTCGTGGACGATTTAGTCCTTAGTTTACTGCTTTCTATTGTAAAATAAAATATCTTTCTGGGATTGTTTGAAATAGGACTCTGAAAAATTCCTTAGTTTCACTCTCCACATTGTGTCCAGTGGTACAACATCGTTATTAATTTATTAGTTGACAAACACACATATAGTGAAAATTCGGGCATTATAAATACTGTTTTATTGTCAAACTATTATTTATTTTATTATTTATTTGTTTTATTTATTTATTTCAAACTCACATGAGCTTTCGGGACACGTTCCCTCACCGAACAAATAAACTGAACATTAAACTTTTCCTAAGGTGAGTTTCCACGTGAGAGAAACTCTCGAGATGCTCTCCATAGTAGTTCTCAATGTAGCACGTGCAAAATGCGCGTGCTAATGTTCGAGAGCTGTCACAGATAGCAGCTCGCAACAATACCCTCCAGTCATCTTGGTGCCACAAAAAGTAAAAATATGTACTCACATTCAAGTCCCGGTCTTCGTTGCGCATGTGCTCCGCTATGAACTGCACGTCCTGGATTGCTTTCTCCACCTCCGGCGAGTATTTGCGGGGGCGGGAGGAGGAACCAAGATCCGTATCACGGTGTCCGAGTAGCTCGTCATGCGGTGAGCCGAGCTTGAAGGAACCTCGGCCGAGACCGAAGTCACCCTCACGCTCCGTCTTCAGGTCGGGGTAGCTGGCATGCTCCTCGTCGTCGGGCCCGCTGCCACCGGCGGCCTCACCGTACTTGCGCTCGGGGGGCTCGTCGTAGTCATCGGCGCGACCGTAGTGCGGCCGTCGCATGAGCAATAGGCGGGGCATGATGTGTACGAAGACGCGTTTCACCCAGGGCGACATGCGGTGGGTGGAAGGTGACCGAAAATGCACGTTGAGCACGCCCACTGTCACGATAATGGACATGGTGACTAGGATCATGGTAAAGAGCAGGTACTTTCCCAGCAGCGGCACGGCCAGGGACGACGGCGGGATGATCTCGGCCAGTAGCAGGAAGAAGACAGTGAGCGAGAGCAGGATTGAAATACACAAGCTGATTTTCTCGCCACTGTCCGACGGGATGTAGAAGACGAGCACGGTGAGGAAGGTGATGCCCACGCAAGGAAGGATCAGGTTGACGGTGTAGAAGAGTGTCTTGCGACGCATGGTGATGTTGAAGGTGATGTCCGTGAAAGGGCCGCTGCAGCATGGGTCGTATTCTTCACTGCGGATCGCAGGTACTTCCAGGATATCCCACTCTACACTCAGGATGAACTCCTTGAGGTCGATACCTTGTTGAACGATGTTGTTGCCCTGCTTCTGGTCCACGTGCTGGAGGTCGACCTGCAAAGGCAAATGTACCGATTCTGGGTTCAGCCATAACAGAAATGGGCGCTTTCAGTAAAGTTTTAAATAGAATTTAAGACAGGGACTGGCCCTGGGGAAAAAACCAATAGAGATACGAGCACAAAAATACGAATACACAATGTATGAAAACGCTAAACATGAAAACTGAAACATGTTTCGGAAAGCAAAGATGCGTGTACCAACCAAAACGTTCCCAAAAACGTGTATGGTGACGTCTGCTAACTATTTGTGGATGGTGTACAGACGATCTGTTCTATCGTTTCTCGAAGTTTGTCTATCACACAGCCCTGGTGAAAAAAACAATCTCTATTGTTATTTGGACACTATTTATTTTAATTGTTTTCTATGGTTCCTGTAATGACTTCTATGGACTTCTATAGTTTAGCTGTATTGACTGAACAATAGAAAACAATAGAAAACCATAGAAAATAATTGAAACCAATAAAACCAATAGAAATTTTTTATTGATACCATTAGAAAACAACGTTTCAAATAACAATAGAAAACAATAGAAATCTCTATTGTTGTTTTCACCAGGGGGGTCAGTACTGGGACCAGGGCTTGTTCAATAATAGAGAGGATAATTATGGATGACAATATCGATCAAAGTATCGATACTTATTTATATTAGTAGTTTTCAATAAGTATGGTCAATTAAATCACGATTCTTTTTAGAATTTGAGAAAAAATATTCTTATTTTGACTTTAATTATTTTAAATATATTCTTATTTTGACTTTATATTTATTTTAAATAGTACTATGTATTAATTTTAGTTAAATAAAAACATGCAATGCAAAATTTCTTATTAATTCAAAATAACTAACTATGCAATTTTAATACTGAATGACATGATACAATTTTAGTTAATTTAATATATGTTAAGGCGCGTCTCCACCAAGACGTACATTGTATGTACATACACGATTTTTGAAAGATACGCAAAAAAGTTTGCCTTCAGGGTTTATTTCAGCTGCCATTTTGTATGTATGATCGTGTATGTACGTACATTAGAACGATCGCTCTGGAGGGGGTCTAGATCAAAGGTGAAAAACGTATGTGGTCAGTCATTGGCTTAATTGAAGCAACAATCACCCACGTGTCACCACGCGTACACACGTGTTTTCCATTTTTTGGTGGAGACACTTTCACATACACTACTTTTATATATGTGCGTACACGGTTTGAGTTGTTTTAATTATTGTTTGTACGTTCATTTTTTATGTAGGTCTTGGTGGAGACGCGCCTTTATACAGAATTATGTAAATACCAATTTAGTCTACCCATGACTTCAATGCTTAATAAACAACACTGCACAGAATTGAACTGCACTTAGCCACCATTTCTGAACTCTTTCAATACTATTTATCGATATCATGTTCAAGTATTGATACTATAAACAAATAACAGTAGTATCGCATGGATTATAGGAAGGAAACATTACATTATAGGATAGTAAACTGCATAATTAAGCGTATAGATGGATTCTTTTTTTACACTTGCACATTATATTATATAAATATCGGAATTTAATTTATTTTGGGTTCATTTTTGTTTCATTAAGTGTCTACACTGAATTGACTTACTTGTGTTCTGAATGTTATTTTTCAGCCATAGTGTTTTATGTCAGTCATAGATGATAGAAATTTGTTCTCCTTTATACTTAGCCCAATTTTGACTTTTTCAATTTTGCATATCGATTCGGTTTAACAAGGTTCTACTGTATATGCTAATATATGGCATTATTGTCCTCAAATGATCATGTGTGAACATAGGGCCATACATCAGAGTAGGCTATACATAAAATACCATATGTGGAGTATATGACTATGTTTTCAGACATACAATGCATATTCAAAATATATACAGTATATTGTCATAAATGGCCATTAAAGTATCATAACATCATGGAATATTATTTCCTTATACGATCGAATATAATTTTCCACAATGTATGACCTAAAATTCAGCAAACATTTAACCGCAGGTTAGTACTGGTGGGTGCATGTTCTCAAACAAGAAACGCAGATTGGAGTTTGGATTGGCAGGTTGGCAGATAAGTTTCATATTTTAAATTGGATTCGCAATAATTGGTGCACGAGTTGTTTTCGAAATTACATACTGCTCTCATTAGATCTTGTATATTATATATACAGATCTTTAGTGTTCTCAGTTTTGTGCTTTCAAATCTGTTTTCAAAATTGCTGCTTAATTCCTATACAACGTAAGTTTGACAGCTCCAATCGCTTTTAACTTCGTATACCTCCAGATAAAAGAAATACTTTTCATAAAATAACGCGCATTAAAAACTAATGGTTAAACTTTGGTGATATCATGAAACTTTTTTATGTTAATCTATCGATTTCATTCTAAAAAACCCACTAATTATGCAGTTTCATCACATTGAAGGACAATAGTGTACAAAGTGCACAATGGTCATATAGTGTATATGCGAACAAGCAAAGGCAAGTTCACTTGACGTCACGTGATATACAAAATATGTGACCTCAATGGAGATAATTAATATTAACGCTTTTTTATTTATTTTTTAAAATTCTAACAAGTATGTTTTGTATATTTTTGTGACGGTCATGAATAACAAACGACTAGAGTACAATTTTTTTTATTATAATAACGTAAAATTACCGAAAAATATTCCACTTTTACATAATTTGTAATAATGTGCCACGTGGTTAAACGATTAAGAATCTTGCTATTTTGATAATTAAATTTTAAAATGTTTCTTCTGTAGAAAAGGTATGTATATGATTATAAATGTACAGTACCTACTGTATTCAAATTTGGACATTAGTAAAAGGAACCAGGTGTTATTACGTGTGAATTGGCTAATTCTATTGTGTATAAAGTTTTCCCAACCAAATTTCCAATATTGGTATTCTTAATAGTGTTCCGCAAACATAATGAAATTCTGTTTTGTCATTCTAAGTGATTATTTGTTAAAGTGATTTTGCAGCTTTATTTTTCAGCGACAATTGATTCGTTGTGTTTTAACGAAATCTTATTGCTTTACAGGGTACAGTATACCAAGTGGAAAACCGAGCCAATTTAGAAAAAGCATTGTCCAGTGGGAAAGCAATCTTCATCTTCTAGACCTTAAAATCCCTAGTGATTAGGTAAGTGGCTGTTGCATGACCTTTATACAGCTAACTTAGCGACGACTTAAGCCCAAGTGGACAAGGGGGAATTCGCCTGCATAAATAAAGAACATCGGTACATTAATTTTGTCAGCGAAACGTTTGAAAATGTAGGGGGATATCCGATTTAAACTCTTTTGTTTTTACATTACTGGTACTGATGGACAGTAAATAATGAAAACAGTTTGGTGAACGGAAGTTTCTTAAAATTAATTTGTTTTAGAAAACTGAACATCACCCTCATCATTCTCAAATTCAAAGTTTAGAAATTTTCATTGCATATTGAGTTTACAAGTATATAGTTCTTTGTTTGAATTTTGCAAAACTTGTTTGTCCTTGCCATATTTACACATTGTATGCAAACAATACGTTGTTTCATCCTACTGAACTGATAAATATTTATCAGTTTAGCCGATTCGCTGCTACAACTGTAATAAGTTACGTCCTATCAATTTGCCCACAAAATAGGTTTGGTTGAAGCACTTTTTTTGTGGCCAAATCACATTTTATATAGTTAAGAGAGTGAATTCATGCAGCATGAGGCCTTCTTCCTCCATTATTCATGCCAAATATTGCTCATGAAATTTATTAAGGAAAACAAAGGCAAAGGGCTGACAATTACGCTGACATTTCATTGAATTTGCGAGTTGCCTCGGGATGGCAACTCGGTTTGCTTCTGCCATCTCCTCTTGCAAAACTGCCGAACATTTGTGAAGGAAAATAATTAGAGTTCACCGTGGTGAGGACATTCTCATGAATAATTGAACAATGCAATCATCCCAGGCAATGGAGGATAAGGGGGTAGGCATTGGCCTAAAGCTAATTTCCCTTGACTTTGCCGTCCGATTGGTAGTGCTGATGGAACTGGCATTGTTTAACAGGATCCTGTGCAAAAGCAATTATGGATTCTTAGGGTGAAGAGGTTTTCCAAAGCAAATTGAATGGAGTCAGACAAAATGCAGTGATCAGTTGTGGGTTTCACCAGCAACCACGTCATTTAATTAACACGTGTTACATGCTCACTGAAGTATGGGAATGTATGCACACGTTATTCTGTTAGAGCCTATTTTTTTTGCCCATGACTTCATCTCTGATGTCTTTACTATAGATAATTAAAAATATATCATCAAATTTGGGATGTTTCTACCCATGTGGAAAAGCTATATCTGTACATGTGTGGACAACATGACCCTCGATGCTATACATATATCCATGTACGAATCATATATATATATATATATATAGTCAAGTTTTCTCTATGCATGGTATGTATTATCCATCAATTGGATGATACTGTGATTTGTTAGCCAAATGATCGTATATGATATGTATGTATATATAGATAATATATGATACTGTATAGTATACAAATAACGTACATGGATAGATTGATTGTTTACATGTACAAATAGCAATGTATAAAATGGCCTTGAAAAGACATAGAAACACGTTTGGCAACTGCAACTATTGTATATTAACCTAGTATTTGAAACTGTTTGGAACATTGTTTTGCATGTAAGCAAACAGCTATATATTTGTTAAACGAAACATAACTTCCGAAATGTTGAGGTATGTTTTAGTATAAACATAGTATTTGGGACATTCTTATAATGTTTTAGACTGTTAACAAAACATAATGAAAAATACTATGCAAGATAATGCTAAAAAAATTTCTGATGTCATAACTATCCACACAGTGAGTTAAAAAGATGGAGTCTTTGTAATAACATTCCTAAAATTATCCCATAACATTGGGTTTTTTAAAATTTTCAGGCATATGAGGTGCAACAATCGCGTCATTTGAATTTCTTGAACTCTGTGTTGAATGGTTCCATTCCCAACTTTTTAACAAAAATTAATTAAAACCCCGATGCCTTATTATTGGACTTAAAATACAGCATTTTAGAGTACCTTTAAGAGTAACCATGTCAGCTTTACTTTAAAAGCCAAGTTCTGTATTTTGATACTCATGAGTAATAAGTGATCATTTAAAGTAAGAATGGTTTCACTTCCTCTTGTAGTTCAGGACAAATAAATTTACGCCTAGGCACTCAGGTATAAGAAAACATTATATTCCTACATTTCTGTGCTTGTGTTGGGAGTGTGGGTATAACGCTTTCATTTCTACGTGACCCCAAACTCTTATGTCATGCATGGACATTTTTCTCAGCAACTTAACCACTTCATGGAAAGGAAATTGGCGCTTTTTTGCACTTCCAATGTTTATTTAGTCTACCAAAGGGCATTGGCCGTGCCAAGCATAACTCCTTCACTATCGATTTGACGCTGTTTTTTTTGCGTATATATGCGCACTTTCTATGCGCGCCGGAAGTCTGTTTAAAAAGCGTCAAATGATACCTTGCAAGTGTGTATAGGATTATGATGATATAGGTTTAGAAACTTCAGATAACTGGCCTGCGGATTCAGTTACTTTTTTTGTGTGATTCTATTTGAAAAGACGGAAAAAAGTGAAGAAAAAATTTGACGACAGTTGCCCGTAGTTAAGCTGCGGGATTTTTTTTTGTTGCTATTTTGGCTTCTTTGAGCTCAATCCATAGAAATCTGATTTGGAGAATCCGTCCAGGGTTATATAGTGAAAGAAGGATGTAAAGATGTTTGCGTTGCTGACGACTTTCCGCCGTTTTGACGTGTCGTACAACTCGCAAAACTCTTTGCAAATATTGCCATTGTTTTATAGGTGTCTGTGTTCTCTGGCACACTTCTTTCCGAGACGATAATCGACGATTTGCCGGATATTCCTTCCGAAATTGAACCGCGGGATCTCCTTTTATGTCAACAAATCAGGGCCTGCAACTTTACCGTTTGTAAGATACAGCAGAATAGCAAAACTATCTGTTTACCACGTACTGGCGAGTAATGTGTATTTTTCACAAGGGCGCTTTCAAAAATTCCAAATTACGACACGGACCAGAAGGTGAACTACCCTTCATTTATGATCATATCCACTGTGAGTCATAAAAAAGTAAAACCCAGTAAAAAAAATCACAACTTCGTGAGAAATGCTTCTATTTAAATGAACTTTGGGACTTACATAGAACAATAGTGTAGGAACGAAAATGAAATATAAAATTTGCTCAAGATGTTCTCCGGTGGCACATGGAGTCTAACGCGCCATTATTTAATTGACATATCAAGTTCAATCCAAGTTTTCTTAATTCGAAGTATTAAAGTCTTCGATTTATTAATCTTCGATTTGTAAACCTTTTCCTGGGGAACTCCTTAAATTTAGTAGTTCACTGGATTCAAGTCCGGACTGTTTGTTGGCTAGTGGTTGAGTTCGATGAACTGTGACGTTTCACGGTCTTGTTGAAAAATGCAAAAATACGAAATTTGTCGCATGTCCGGACGAATTGTTTTTTTTATACACTATTGTTCTATGTAAGTGCCAAATTTAATTTAAATCGAAGCATTTTTCACGAAGTTGTGATTTTTTTATATTGGGTTCTACTGTTTTATGACTCAGTGTATGTATATTAGAAATCTTCCACACACAAAAAATTAAAAAAGGTCCATCGATCCAAGAGTGACTGTATATGTGCTGTAATTTGTTTTTGTAAACACACACAGTTAAAAAAATCCGTAAATTTCACAGGAATAATTTAGTAAAATTTGAAGGAAATTGCAGTAAACTGGATAAACGTGTTATTTCCTTCAAATTTATCCAAACTGAATGAATGAAGTTTCCTCTATTGACAAATCAATCCAATTCAAGGATATGTTGCATGATGAACAAAGACAATTCCAGTTTCAGCATTGCTTTTCAGCTGTAATACAAGAAATCTTTGTCAAATTCATCCAAAAATGAAGGAACTTTTTGTAACTCACACATTTTACACTTGGAAGTCATTGGAATTAAGTGAACAAGCTAGGTAGGATAGAAAAAAATTACATTTATAGCGAAATGTAGAACAATTATTCTAGAGAAACTTAAAACAATAGATCCATATATAATGGAGATCTAAAAAGTATGTGATTTGATACAATCTTCTAGTAAAAATTGTTTTGAATTTTGTTTGAAATGTATAATAAAATTTCAATTATACACTTTAAGAATGTTAGGGTTTCTTTAGCATCTTTATAACACACCCCAAAGCAGGTATGATTTCTGAAATCTCATTAAGGTCACTTTAGATCTAACTTAAGATTATGCATAAAGGAATGCTTTACAAAAACATTAAGCCGGGTCTCCACCAAGGCGTACATGTACATATATACAGGGTTTTTTTACAAACATATGCAAAAAGTTTGCCCTCCGGGTTTGTTTCAGCCGCCATTTTTTAAATATATGTAAATATCAAAATTGTACAGCTATTAAAGGCATTTAATAGCTGTACAATTTTGATATTTGCATAATTTACATATATATATACAAAATGACGGCTGAAACAAACCCGGAGGGCAAATGTTTTTGCATATGTTTTGTAAATACGTGTATATACGAACATGTACGTCTTGGTGGAGACCCGGCTTTAGGAGGCATGCTTTATAAAAGAAATCTACCACAGTTACACACATTTTGAAATTAAGAAATTATAATAACAGTAATCATAATGATCTAATACGTTTTAAAAAAAAGTAAATGGCTAAAGGAACTGTTAAAATTCATATTTCTCAGATAAATTACACCAGTTTATTAAATTCAGAAACATTTTTTAAACTAAAGATAAGAAGATTATTATTCCAAAAATTAATTATTTTGAATCTTACTTTTTACACAGCATAATACTTAAATAAGTGCATTGAAATCATTTTTGTTGTTGTTGTGTGTTATTTGTTCAAATATTATTTTCGGAGCTTTCCAGGCTTCAAAACACGTGCAAACTTTAACTTTACTAAATCAATAAAAACAATCTTTTCATCTCGATATTCTGAAGTTGTTTTCGAGAAAAAGCATTTCAAAATACAGTTGCAATGTTGCAATTGCGATTTTGATTTAAGCTTATTTCACTTTTGTACTTCAACTTATCTAAATTTAGATCAAATTGCGTTTTACGATAAAGTGAATAATTGCGCGACGATGTCATAGAAACAAACTCTCGTATAAAGAGAAAAGTATATACTAATAGCCTTGTTTTGCTTTATTGATTAAAATACATTCTTATATAGGAAATCTTGATAAAATTAGTTCGAAGAACTATACAATCGTAAATGCCAACATCATATGTGCATCAGAAACCTGAGAGATTCCTTTTACTACTTAATTCTTTCCAACGTTCTCTTAAAAAATTGATATTCATGTTTATAAACTCCATGGCGCTGGTTTCGTTTTGATCTGATATTTTGGCATAAAATGTGAATTTGTGTCAATAGACCTTATACATCATATTGCATCTCAGCATCTGGTCCCCATTCATCCATTTTATATATGATACTACCTTATCATTATTATTTGAAGTTCTTGAAAAACACCAAAAACTGGCTCAAAGTTTCCGCATTTTACGGTATATAAGGTACAAGTTAACATGCTTCGGTGTCTGTAAGTAGTTAGTTACACTGCATGTTAAAAACGTTTTCTACTGTACATGTTTAATACCACACAATGCGCGTTATTTGATGAAAAAGTCAGAAATGCTAATGAAAAAAACATGAACTTGAAATTATAGTATTTTGTAGTTTAATGATAAAACAGTAGTTTAGGCAATATAGACAATAACAAGGTTCTCATGTGCTCATGGGCGCCCGCAGGGGGGGGGCAAGGGGGGGCACATGCCCCCCCCTGGATTAATTGAGTAAAAAATTTTTTTGGAAAAAATAGACAAAAA
>JAQGAE010004163.1:0-13252 GCA_034696685.1 Julus scandinavius
TGTAATTCAGAAATGCAAAAAAACGTGGTTATACATTTCTTAGGACACCCAAAGAAAGTGAAATTTTATTCAAATGAAGGAGCGAATGTTAGGGAGCAAAAAATGTTTTTTTCCCGAATTTCGCTCCCCCTGGCATTTTGCTGAAATTACGCCACTGGTTACCATGCAAAGAACACATGTGGGCTAACTGCAAGTGGAAAGAGTCTGACTATGCCATTGCTGTGATATATATGCCTGAGAAAGGTGGCAATCCAACATGGAATGATAACATATACAGATGCCTGCAATCAGACATAGTATTGTTTCAAGCAAAGGGATGGACACCTATCTTGCTAGGAGACTTCAATGGCCTTTTCCAAGAATTAGACAAAAAAGACAATGTAAATGGCACTAAGCTTCAACATTTCTGTGGTCAAAATAACCTTGCCATATGCAATTTGCTAAATATCTGCAATGGTAAAATAGCATGGGCTAGAAGGACATTATTTAGTTCCATTGATTACATCCTTATACCAGGTGCTTCCTCAGCAGAGGTGACCACTATGAAAATTGATGAGGAGCACCAGTCGGGTATCGACACAGACCACAATGGGCATATAATCTCTTTAAATTCAAAAAACAAGAAATTTTCCCGTCACCTATTTTCTACATCTATAAGCAAAATCAAAGGACCAAACCCCCCAAAAAATAGAATTATTTTGGACAATGCTAATTAATAGAATGAATACACATCTCTGCTAGAGAAACCCCACATTAGGTCCCAGACATATGATGAGTGGTGTGAATCCCTCCTACTAGCAGGCACAGCAACATCATTGGTCCTTCCCAAGGCTTAATATGCACTAGGCTAAAATAAACAGCTGGAATGGTTTCCGGACAATATCCGTGAAGCCATCAACTAACAAAAGGTTAGCATGCAAAGTGCCTAAAAGTGGTACATATGGATCTAAAAATTCTGGAGATATGTCAAAAATAAAAACCAATCATGCCAACCTAATGGTAGAGGGGAAACACAAGGAAAGATTGCAGATACTACCGACGGCATCATTACCAAATTACGGGAGTTTGGCATGCAGTTTGCAAACAGTGACTACGAAAATGCCAGTTCAACATCCTTGCCGTCTTCTACAAACCACAGTTGTACACACACACTCCACAATCCTCTCCTTTAAGCATTCTAAAGATAATATCGATGGCTGGACTAAAGCTCTTGCTTAAATAGCTGAAAGAAGGCAAGTCCTGTGGGGTAAATGGGATTTCCAATGAACTTTTGAAAAAGCTGGGACCATGTGGCAGACTTGAACTCCTCACAACCCTGAACAGATGCCTCCGTGGCAATATACCTGACGATTGGAACATTACCAGGATCCAATTAATAAACAAAGGAAAAGGAAAGAATAAAAACGATCTCAGTAGCTACCGCTTAATAGCAATCGGCAGCTGTGTGTACAAAGTGTTTGCCAGTATTATTAAGCAACGATTACAAGTAGATATTGAATCTAGGCACACGCTGACTGAATACCAAAATCGGTTTAGGCCAGAAAGACAGATTGGGGATAACCTTTTCGTCTTACTGCAACTTTTAGAGATAGCACATCGTAAAAAGACAGCTCTATACATGTGTTTTTAGACATTAAAGGCGCATTTTACTATGTAAATAGGGAAAAGCTATAGGAACAGCTAAAAAGCAATAAGGCGAGTGATACAACAATAGGCATGATACAGCGACTGTACAGTAAAACTGTCTACCAAATTAACTGGGAAGAATTTCAGATGGAAGGTATCACTGCTGCAAAAGGGGTAAGACAGGGATGCCCAATGTCCCTAACCCTATTTCTCACCTATATCGATAAACTTGGTAAGTGCTTAAAACATTCAGGCCTAAAATATACTATAGGGAGAAATAAGCTTTCTTGCTTAATGTTTGCAGATGACATTTCCCTAATATCGGAGGACCCAGAGGAACTCCAACAAATGCTGGACATAGGCGCCATTTATGGCCAATACTTTGAATTATCTTTTAGTATGGACAAAACCAAGGTTTTAATTGCTTATGACGAGCAGGCCGAAAGGAGACCCTAAACTTTACATAATCAACCTGTTGATGTGGTAGGCCAATACAACTACCTGGGGATCACTCTGAATGGATCAAGTCACCTGCAAGCGAAATGATTGGCAAAACTCTTACAAGCTGCAACCGATATGAGGGGCTGGTAGGCAAGATGGCATTCCAATCTTACTCCAGATACGAAATTGTCAGGGGACTATGGAAAGAAGTCGCAATTCCCTCCATCACATACTCTTCTGATGTTTTGTGCCCCCCACAGTCTATTGAAAAAGCTAGATGCCACTTAATCTAGACTGGGCCGCCTACTAGGGCGAGCCCTAGTAGCCAACCCATACACTGCCGTAGATACCATCCAAGGTGATATGGGGTGGTCTGGGGTGGTCTATATTAATGGTAACTCAAGATGTTGGCAGACCACGTGGTTCCGTCAGGCAAAAAAACTCCATCAAGGTCTACTAAAAGGACATATGAAGTCCCCATACGCACAACAGGACTGGGATCATCAAGTGGACAAAACAATAAAAACAAAAAGCCTGCAACACTGGCAAAAAGGCATAGTGTGCCGATTCATGGTCATTACACTTTTTATTTGCTACTTTCTGATATGTTGCTTTTCCATATTTATGATTATATATATTCAATTGAGTAATTTTGACATTTTAGCCAGATTTTAGACTTAGCTTGTAAATCACAGCTGTCAACACTCCCATCATGTAAGTGTTTTATGGGAGTTGCCGATACGTTCTCAGCTGACATTCGGTATTTGTCCGTAAGTTATTTTATGACTCGGGGTCAGTGTACCGACCTGCAGACACCTGGGTGTAAGAAGCCTAGTAGCAGATATCTGCAGTTTAAAATGTTCCTTGCAATTGGCGCCCAACATGGGGCACATTTGTTGTGTCCTTATCCAACTTAGGTTGGTTTCTTCTCATCAATTTGTGAAAAGGATTCTTCAGTGTGGATTTTCTTCGGAAGTGATCCTGTTTCATAGATTCGTTGTTGGACTTCCTTCACACTGTTGCTGCTCTGGAAAAGCACCGTTTTTGGTAAGTCAGAAAACTCCATTTTCTTGGACTTTATTGCTTTTCCCTTTCTTCTCTCACTTGCGTACAGGGGGGCACAATTTGCCGCTGTCCGCAGAGCAGCACACGCATAACGATTCGTCTTTGATGCGCTATTTAGGCACTCGTGGGCCAGCGCTAGACGTAGAATAGCACCCAGTTCTTGGCAATGCTTTAATACTTTCCGAGTATTACCAATTCTTCGTTATTGCATGGTTTTTTGAGTTTTTTGTTGTGATTTCCTCACAATAAACTCGAATTTTCACTCATTTTTACACACATTCTGTACTCTGATTTCTGTGTGATTCAGGGTTTTTATTTGTATAAACTTCACTCCTGTGCATGGTCCTTGGTTTTTATCTGTTGGACCAAGTTCCGTTTTTGATCTTTTTGATCCTTTTGTATCATGGCAGACTCTGATTCCAGTCCTGGGGTTCTAGTAGTAGTGGAAGAAGCAAATGTAGAGCTGCCACAAGTTAGCCAGTTATGGGTTACTTCTGGAGAAAACTATCTTTTCATGGCAGCTAATGTCAGTTTTATGGATACCATTCAGCATATGTAGGATACTTTCCATCATAATCTCACTGCTTCCACTGCACAATATGCATGGACAATTTTGGAATACCAGCAGGCTAATGTAGCTTTGGCTACTGCTGTGGAACAGTTGCAGAGTAAACTAAACACACCATCGTTGAATACTAGCACTGCTCCAAACTTAGTGACTAATACACCAGTGGGAGTAGCAGGTCCGAGTACTGCTCAGCCTCTATCTTCTACACATTCTTCACAGAATCCTTCTCCGAGTGATTTGTCTCGAACTCCTTCCATCCCGTGGGTAGGGGTCCCTCGGTTCAGAAGTTTGTAACCACGTACGATTGGCACTCCATTAGATAGGTTGTCGGGGCCTTCCATAGACACTGGTTATCACCCATCTGGACATTTTAAAGAATCTGGTCCAGCCCGAGCCATGCGGCTCATGGGGCATACTGATAAATTTACAGGCACTGGACCAGAAGATTGCGAAATTTGGATTACTTTAGTCAAGAATATTATGTCAGATCTCAGAATAGAGCGGAAAAGGACTTTATGACCCTTATTAGGTATTTAATGCAAGGGTAACCAAGAGGCTGGTGGCATTCCCGCATGAAGAGTTTGCAAACAAGGAAAGCTGCCGTCATGCTATTGAGCACCGCTACAGTTGTCCAAAAACAGATTTGGCCACTTGGCCCTGCATTCTCGTGGCTGGTCAACATTATGGACAAAGCGTCTCTGATTGCATATCCCAGACGTCCACCATGTTTGAAGACTTAGATGAGAAAGTCTCCGAGAGAATGCAGATGAACGTCATTTATGGCGGTTTCCATCCAAAGATGGGATGTGAAATTAATCCTTCCAAATATACCACTTTGGAGGAAATGCTGGATTCTGTCCGAGAAAAGGAACAAAGATTCATACAGGGATGGCAATGGCCTGTTAAGAATCCGTCATCCGGACTAGGAACCCGTGACAATGTCATGGATGGTTTGTCCAGGGATAAGGACAAACAATTATCGAAGAGCAATCACCCTCATCAGACATCTAATCCTCCTGAGCAGAAAGACGCAGACAAAACCAGATCTCCTGATAAAAATATGCGTAAGGATCATCATCAATTGAGACGATATAACCGTTCTGAAAATAAGAATGAAGCGACGACCGCAGGATTCCAAACCGACCATTCCTAGTAATCAGTTTGAGAAGTGATCAGTTAACCAGGATAGAGAAAAATCCAGTAATCGTCGATGTTATGTCTGTGGGGAAGTAGGCAGTACTGTGAAAACTTTTTCTAATAAATGTTATCTGAAAAGAAGATCAAGGGACAATGACACGTCTGCTAGTAACGTGAGTAGTTTGGAAGTTCTGATGGTTAACCAGACTTCACTTCAACATTCTACTTCACTAGTGAAGAAGAAGAAGGGCTCCGATTCACAACTTGTTGTCGTGAACTGTAAAATAGAAGGAATTTCCGTTGAGCGACTTCTGGATGGAGGCTCTAATACTACTTTGGGTGGTAATAGACTCCTTCACATATTGCGTACTAAGGGTATTCAATTGACATGTGATAAATGTCATATTCAAATAGCAGACAACAAGACTATGTCTACATATCATGCCTCGGTGAATGTCACTTTTGCTGGTCGCACGCTTAACATTCCTTTTATTATTGTACCTGCTTTCCGCACGCCACGAGTTAATCTAGGAAGTGATTTCCTACAGATTGCAAACATTGCAATTAACTTCGGTACAATGGAATAGTACTTTGCTGATGGTATGAGCCAGACAGCTCCTGTAGACACTGTCATTAGGGGCTCGATTTCCAGCAAAGTTAACATGGTTAATGCAAAGGAGGGGATTACAGCTGAGACCGTGAGGCTGCGGAGAGATGAGGGCCCTCATCTATTTCCGAATCAAAGAAAAGCTGTTAATCTGCTATTAGAAGAGCATCTTGAAGTATATAAAGAACCCTCTGGTGCAGCTCGTGTCGAACCGCAGGTAATTAAAAAGGTACCGGATGCTAAACCATGTGCGGTGATATTGTATAATTACTCACCGAAGCGGAAACTCCTACTGAGGGAGAAATTATCCGAGATGCTGGACAAAGGGTATCTTAGACCTATATCTTCTGAGTGGGCTGCACCGTCTTTCTTGGTCCCAAAGAGTGACAAGAGTACCAAAATGAGACTAGTCACTGACTTTCAGGAACTTAATCGGGTAACCATTCCTGACCATTACCCTATACCAAGGATTGATTCTATCCTTGCAGAAATCCATGGTAGTCCATTTATGTGGACAATGGACCTTACCAATTGCTATTGGCAAATTCCTATACAGCCTGAGCGCCAGAAATTATTCACCACTATTGCTTCTATGCAAACCATGGCATATACCAAAATGCCTATGGGAGCGAGAAATTCGGCTGCACATTGCCAAAGAGTTGTGGATGAAATGATGTCCCATCTCACTGAGGTCACGAGTAGAATCTATCAAGATGACCTCATAATAGCTTCGGAGACGTTTGAACAGCATCTAACTAATTTGGGATTAGTATTTGTGCTTGTGCGTAAATATGGCTTTCGATTAAAGAGATCTAAGTGTCACCTGTTTAAGGAATTGGTGGATTACTAGGGGCACACGATTTGTTTTTTGGGGATTAGTCCTATTCGAGAAAAGATCAGGGCCATGATGGACCTGCCTTATCCCAAGATTACAAATGAAATAAAATCATTTGTTTCAGTGTGTCGCTGGTTCGGTAAGTTCATACCGAATCTATCTCAGATCGCAGCTTCTCTGTATGCCTTGCTAAAGAAATAAGTATTATTTCGATTCGATGACAATTGCGCTAAAGTTTTTGATATGCTCAAGCAAAAATTGTGTGAAGCCCAAATTTTATCTCAACCTGATTTTAACCATGGTTTTTGGTTATTTACGGACGCAAGTTAGGATGCCATGAGGAACCCTATCATGTCATCGAATATGCATCAAATTTATTCAATGCAGCCCAGCTGAATTATTCCACTACTGAATGCGAGGCACTCGCTGTTATATGGGCAATTAGAAAATTTAGAGGGAACATTGAGGGCATGCCCTTTGTTGTGCATACAGATCATCATCCATTACGTTGGCTTATTACCTTAAACAATCCGCAGGTTAGGTTGGCCAGATGGCCGTTAAGTTTCCAGAATTTTATGTTTGACGTTGAATATATTCCTGGGAAATTAAACGTGGTTGCTGACCTTATGTCGCGCCCCACTGGAAAGGATCCTGGTATTGCACCAGAACCAGTTGTTTTAATTCACCAATTTCTCAGTGATGAGGAATTCACTACTAGAGAGGAGTTCCGTCGTATGCAGGACACTGATCCTAATACCAGTCACATAATTCGGACTCTTGATTCTGTGGATGATAAAGACGCTCCTGATGCTCGGTCTTATTTGTTAAGAGGGTATCTTATATTGGATGGAGCAATTTATCAGCATATGGAATTGATTGAAGGCAATGAACCTCGCTTAGTAGTCCCCTTAGCTTTACAGAAAAGAGTGATATCGTAGAATCACTCTAATAATGAATCTGGTCATCAAGGTGCCTTAGGTACTTATAAGCGAATTGTATCCAAGTAATTTTGGATGGGAATGAGAGGTTCAATACATGACTTCGTGGAAAAAAGTTTCCATTGTAACAGGTTTAAACGTGATTATTCCAAAAAGCAGGTGGTCTTTACCAGTTCCCCTGTGCCTCCCAGTTTCGAAACTATCAGTGTAGATATTGTTGGACCTTTACCTAAAACTGAAAGAGAAAATGTGTGTATCTTTTCGGTTAGTGATGTAACCACTGGTTACGTGGAATTATTCCCAGTAAAGGATACCAGGGCAGAGACACTTGTCACTATTTTGGTTAATGACATCTGCTTACGATATGGAATTCCACGCATTGTAAAGTGCGATAATGGTCCTCAGTTCCTATCAGCTGGATTCCAACAAGCATCTGCTAATATGGGATTTGAGATTCAGAGAATTGCCACTTATCACACTCAAGCAAATCCTGTGGAGAGAAAGCATCGCAATCTTAAGAGAATACTAGCAATTGCAGTGTGGGGAAATCACGCTACCTGGGATGAGCATATTCCAGTCGTGAGATAGGCTATGAATACTAGCTATAGCTCTGTTATGGATAACAATCCCTTCTTCCTAGAATTTTGAAGAGTAGGACGCTCTCCTAGTGACAATTTGGTGCAGTTCCACAAATTTTGTCATGATAAACATTTTACCAGAACTTGTCTCTCCAATTACCTCAAAGAGATGTCCTCCATACTGTTGGACATGCAGTCACGGATTGAAACTGCACAAGATCTGATACGTACAGAACATAACAAGGGATGCTCGCAAAAGAAACTTGCTGTAGGATATAAAGTCTTGTTGACAACTCACCCAATAAGTTCAGCCGCCAAGGGCTTCTCTGCAAAACTTGCACCCAGACGTGATGGACCATACGTTATACGGCTTGTCTTCAGCCCTAATTCATATGAAATATGGGTTATCCTATAAATCCTATAAATGATGCGTCTTAAGAAACTGTTAATGGGAGAGATATTAGGCTCTTACCTATTTCCTTAGATCCAGATAGTAAAGACAATGTTCCCATTCTGCATAGGAGAAGACGTGGAAGACGTTCAACCGCACCGGTTGTCGTGAGTAATGAGGATACTCAACTGGATAGTTCTTGCGATGTCCAGTGTCCTGGAACGTCTAGAGATCAACTGGAACTATATCATCCAGTGTCATCATCACCATCTGATGATGATGACGATGAGGAAATGGAGCTTGATGCTGCTAAACTCCATAAAAAGAATTTAGAGAGCCTAAACAAATTAGAAAAAATGCTGTTTTTCAAAAACACCGCTTAAAAAGACAGCTGGAGCATTACCATTAGCTGATGAGTGCATTGACACTCAAAGTCCACGTGTTTCCAGAAGCGGAAGGACTATTAAAACGCCCGCTAAATTCAATTTCATATCAGCGGATGCTCTTTCAAAAAGAGTTTCTGAGTGCATGGAACCCCATACGCCTGCTGAATTTCTCAGAATTCGTAAATTGACAAGTTCTTATGTCACTTAACAAGGGATTACCAGCCCTAGTGAAAATTTTGCTTGCAAAAAGCTCGTTGTAATTCATTTTTCTCAACTTGATGATTTGAATTCTCAATTTCCAGATCGAGTAAATTTTCCACGAACAACTATTTATAAAGTTATCCATGCTGCCAGAGCCCTAAGTTCGTTCAAGATACCAATTTTAATGGTCCCACGTTATCCTGATATTTATGAACCACCATTCTACAACAACGGAGAGCTTCAACCATTGGCTCACGTGGTTGCAGAATACGTAGGGTACCAATATTTAAGTCCAAAATCAGGGGTGGAGATTTCTACATATACGGCCGAAAACCCTATTGCGGTTCGAGAAAGGAGTTTTCTACACAAACAAACTTTCGAGCCAAAACCTGTGGTAATTTTGAACTTTACTTACACGTGCGTTGTTGCTGAACCAGTAAAGATGGATGCAGCTGATCATGGAAAACGCAAATGGTAAGAGGGTATGGTAAGTTTCAGTTTATATGATCTGTCAGACTCTGACATGTCTTTAAACAAAAATTTGCATGCCCTCACTAAAAGGCAAAAAACCTTGGAGGGAAGTTTTAAAAAAATTTTCGATTTAGTTTACCCATCTGGTGATGAATCCACTGTAAGCAAAATTGCATGTATAATGTCATCCCCTTCTATGCAAGAAAATCCTATCAGTGGGCATTTTGAAAATCCCAAGGGCCAAAATTCAAATTTATATGGGGACAATGCTTTTATCCCAAATTTGAATTTTTCGGCTATTAGTTCAAGTCAAAGAGATGTTATCAGACAAGTTTCTGATAACTACATTAGGAGACAACCCCTAGGACCTAGTTCTCACGCAATGCAGATGTCAGAAACCCAATTTCCGAATTGGCATGTGGGTGCGAACTTTGACAATCTAGCCCCGCCTCCTGTTGTCTGGAGAAATCCAGGATTAGCCTGCACGGCTGTAAATAGCTAATGTCCAACTGCCAGCATAAATGACATCACTTCAGCTTCATTTGCAATATTGACACCGCTCTTACAAGTGCCATCGCCATTGTTTGCTCCTGTCTTCAACAAAGGACTAAATTATTTTCTGGATTTTCCAAATTTTGAACCATTTTCGCATCCAGTTTTACCAAATTTTGCCAAAGTTTTTCCAAATTATGATTTTCCACCTTTTGTGCCTACCGAGATGAACCAAGGAAGTCGCGGTGGAAATGATGCATCTCGAGGACGGGGATCGACCCGTCGGTGCCATTATTGGATCGACAAAGTACCTGATGCAGGAGAAGTTCGTGTCCAGCCACTGCCAGTATCTGACAGTTCGGCGTCATTTGCTGCTACTAATTCACGTAGTGAAATCGTGTGCGCCACTGGAAATATGGCTGCTCCAGTTCACGCCGAAACTTCATTGGGACTTGGGGGATAGTTTAGTGAAACTGGTCCTTCCGAACCAGTAAGGATTCCTGCCAGCAGACCCGTCACTGAAGATATTTCTCCAGTTTGTGACCCATCGGATTGGCCTATCGAAGAACAAGTGATCAATCTTCGACGCGTCGTGGACACTTTGATCCTTAATATCCACGATCGCGATGTCCACGGGCCTGGCAGCACAAATCGCAACATGATGGCAAGCCCTTACAATTTACCAAATACCCCTGCTTCGGACTTAGCAATTAATTCACCTTCGATCAACCCTGATGTCTTGGATTTGACGTGCCGCATTACCATTTTGGAGTCACGTGTTAATTCTCATGCGACCATTTTACACAACATGCGTGTACCAGGGGACGATGATCATGCAGAACCAGCGGCCGAAATTATTGCCGAAATACCAACTGCCATTTCAACCAATTGCTTCTCCGTTCTTGTCAACAACGCCGCCATTGTTTTCAACACCAAGCGAGCCAACCGTAACAAGTCCAAACGTGCACGCCATGGAGAAGCAAGGTTCTGCCAACGAAGGAAGAAAGGGGGACCAACCTACCACGAAAGATGCTGTTACACCGCCATTTTCTAATGACGGTTTTAATGAAGATGTTTTGGCAATCCAGGACGTAGTCCATCCTGGAACGTCTTCAGGCCTCACACGGGGAAGGCACCTAGCATCTGGATGTGAAGATCATCCGGCCATTCCGACTGGGTCTAGGACCCAGGAGCACGATGTCAGATTGGAGGAGAAAAAAGCCAAAGAATCTTAGGATGACTCAGGGATTGGCGGACAATCTCAGGTGTAGCAGAGTTTCGTCACCACGTCCGAGATAGTTCTTTCGACTGCCCCACCCACTTCCAACGTACCTGTGGCCTCCACCTCCAATCAACAGGCAAATCTGAACGAAGTTAAGCGTCCAATGGCTTACAACTATCAATGGGCTGATAGGGCCAACCACAAAAACCGGGAAGACGCAGGTGAGGGTGTGCCTGCCTGTTTTACTCAACGTTCGCGTTCACCAATTAGGGCCCCTAGTAGCCCTAACGTCTATCGATGGATTTTTCATAGCCCACGTTTCACCTCGGCGAAACAAGCCAGGAAAGAAGGAACGTGCACATCGACGCCAAGTACGCCTCAACGCTGCCATTAAGGCAATTGCCGAAGACTCACGCCGATATGCGCAACAAATTCGCTACCATGGACCACCACCTGCCTGGGCCAAATCCTCTGTGCCACCACAACACCTTCAGGCAGAGTTAAACACTGCTATGATGGCCGCTTCATGACCATTTCCACTGAAATATCGACCCAACAGTAGCAGTTCCCACACCAGTTCCACTGGCTCAGCACGTTCATCTGGGGCAATTCCAAAACGCAGGCCTCCCATCGATCAACCTCCAGCCAAACACGGTAACACCCGTTATTTCGATTAAGAGGCATCATGTTCTCACTGGAGTGAGGACCATTTTAGTGCTAAGTCCCAACCACCACCACCTTTGGCAGAGGACAGCTGTTCTGAAGTTTGGGACATTGTTTCAACTCCACTGGACATTCCACCAAGTTCGTCAGCTGCTGATGCTGATGGCAAACAGGCCACCTTGAAACCTGGTTCTGAAATCATTCCGTCTGTAATTCCGGAGGAAGTCATCGTTCCACAGGCAGCCGTGCCACTTGTTGCCACATGTCGCCATTGCCGCCACATTAAGGGCTCGACTCCATCACCCGTTCCTGATTCCAACTCCGGATGATTTGGAAGCAATGGGCCTGCCCCGTAACTTTGTTTTCATGGACCCTCCACCTCAATGTGATGTGCGTCCAGCAAACAGGCCCATTCGTGATAGCAGTCGCGGGGAACAGAGGAAAAGGGAAGCAGATAAATTGCCAAAAGAGTGAAATTGGTCAGTAAAAAGCCAAAGTTTTTGTTTCCTAAATTTTGTATTTCTTTTTTGGTCGGTTAACTTAGTTTCAGCCTTAACATTGTCCAGAATTTACACTAAAAACTGTTCTTACATTCTTACATTCCTGTATTTTTACCTTCCCACGTATACTCGATTGTTTTGGCCATTGATAGTGCCTTTTCTCATATCTGTATTTTTGTTATAGATTTTCTTTTATATGGTGCCTTGTAATTGCACTCATTTTTAAACGGGTTTTACCTTTCGTAAAGTATGTTCTTAGAGGCCATTTGAGGTTCATTCCTGCCTCCAATTTTGTATTTTTATACATTTATACTGTACTCAGTTGATAGTTATCACATTCACATACTTTATTGTTACTACTATGCTACCTCATGTACCAAGTTTACTATTTTAATGTTTACGTTTATTCATTATGTTCCTGTAAACCTATTGTGTGAGATTTACATTGAAGTTCATTTTTACTTGGGGTTAGGCATTTGCCTTTATTTCATGTTTCATGGGGTTAGCTCGTTCGTGGGAAAGGGGGTATTTTAGGTTTGTCAGTTTTGTTAACTATTTTCTTCCCTCCACTGTTTATTTTTACTTTTTTGGCGTAAACCATTAAAATCTTGGTCCTACTAATCCTGACTCCTTCCTCACAGGTTATATCACACCCTGTATACCATATCCCACGACCTTTTGCCCTGCCATTTTGTTCGTTTGGAATTTCGGGGGGCTTTTGTGACGATCCAGGGTCATCTGCACGATGTTATAAGATCGATATTGATATGTTACTTGACCATAATATTATATCTTATGTGCATTTATGTAATTTTACTTTTTTAGCCAGTTTTTGTAGGCTTAGCTAGCTTTGCCCAGCTGTCAACACCCCCCATGGTGCTGGTGATTTATGGGAATTGCCTTAGCGCTGTGATACGTTCACAGCTGACGTTCGCAGATTTGGCCGTAGGACATTTTTATTACTAAGGGTGGCACCTTTCTGCGTAACGCGGTAATTATATTGCCACGCACCTTATGAGTGGAAAATGACCACTAACATATAATTATAATAAAGTTAGCTTCCCATAAATACCACTGCACAGGGGCAAGAGGACAGTTGGTCTGTGAGATTTGAGCTGGCTAGATCAGGGG
>JAQGAE010004164.1:0-13252 GCA_034696685.1 Julus scandinavius
ATGGTGTCTACATGTCAGCAGAAGTCCTTTCGCCCCCCGTCCACATGATGTCCACATGTCATAAGACTCCTCCCCCCTTCGTCCACATGGTGTCCACATGTCAGCAGACCCCTTACCCCCTCTTGAGGTGTCCTTTATGAATGGCCCATATGGCAATACAATTTACACACGTATGGACATCTATGGACATACATGTGGAGATGTGTCCAATTTCCGGTCTAGCCATATATCTCCATAAATGGTCCATATATCATTTTTGGACAGAGTCACTTTAAAAAATAGATTTATTACAGATAAATTATGAACAAGTATCTATTCGTTGTATTTCTTGTTAATACACTACAGCTCGTAACATACCCACAGTGGTGTGGTGAAAAACGAAGGGTATTTCCCTTTGTGTCCTTTAATGAAAAGTGTGTATAGAAGAACATCGTCGCCGAGCCGTTACACGTGTCCATTAAAGCAATTCGCTACCCTAAAAACACTCGCTTTTTATACTTGATCCAATAAATGGGAAGTAAGTAAATGCTTCATATTTCGGGGGAGTGAAATCATCGATAATCCCAACATATGGCTGAGAAAGTATTGAAGGTAATGGAATTTCGTTAAGTTCTTTAAGTGATGGGATAACGACCCTGTTGGCAACACGAAAATCCTCAAAAATCAATATGAAACAGACAGCAGCGAATCAATTTGTGTTTTCGCTCTTCTACATCCTCGCAAAATAACAAACACGAAAACATCAAACACACAACACGACTGTTTCCAAATGTTATCCTCAAAATTAGTAGAAAACACACTTTGGTTGAAGTACTATGTCTCACTTAAGATCACCTTGCTCGCATTTTTATCGAAAGTGGGTGAGTGTATAAATTCAAAATAAACTATATGTTTATCACACTTGGGCAAATGGTACCGGGGAGACCGGGGTACAGTGGGTACACTTTTTAGGATTCATTTTTTTTGGGAAAAATATTACCCTCGTTGCATTTTAAAAGAATAACACAGTAATATACGAGCCTTCAGGATCTGTGTACATTTTGACATCGTTTTAGAGCTACCAGTTTTTTTGCTATAAAAGATTAAAGTTGGTTGCGCAGACTGTCCCACTGTGCCCCGTGACCCACTGTGCCCCGGTCTCCCCTACACAATAAACCCTCTTAGACATTTGCAAAATCTTACTAAGTAAAGGGAAAAATAGATCAAGTACATCCGATAACAAAAGTACCATATAAGTAGAAATGTAAAAATTAAATTCATATTAGCATTTAGGATGACCCTCGATTCAAGTTACTCATTCTCGTTACTCAAACGTATTAAACGCGACTCAATTACTCACTTGACAGTATTTCCATTCACTCTCGATTACATCGGTACTCATAATTTCAGATTGTACATTTTTTGTAATACTCGAACGTTTTGAGTACAATTGCATTCAATCACTTTTGTACATTTTGTATTCAAATTACTCTCTGTACTCAGTACTTTTTTACTCGTTACTCAAATTCATTCCGAATGCCCATTCCTTAAGATGACCTACATGTGTCTATAAGTTAGTTCCCTTAAACATTTCTATCATCTTGTATGGACCAATCAATGTTTACCTCGTCATTTTTTCATGTTTTTTCACTTTCAAGATTTAACACGTCATTAAATTTAATTGGAGCATCATTAAGGAAATAAACAAAAATCGCCTGACATCGAGGCGTTTGTAATTCCGTTATTGATGATATTTTCGTTATACGTTATCAATTAACGAGGCGTTAATCCTAGATGTACAAAAGCTCGTTAATGACGTTATTAAAACCATATGGGATGCATCAATTTTTCTGCTAATTTTACCTTCCGCAGCAGCCAAAAGTGGATATTTTTTTTTTGTTTTACCTCCTCGGATCCGAGCTAATCTTTCGCAATATATAGATAAACATCAAAAAAGATAAAAGCTGGCATTTTTTGGTGTGTGTGTGTGTGCACTAAAATCGTCATGATATATGAGGATGGCGTTAACGCGTTGTGAGACTGATAAATGGCTTTCTAATGAAGATTTATTCGTTTTTAAGGGTGTTGTCACTATTCTGAAACAAGGGTTTTACCGCTTTGCAATTTGGCGCCTGCGAGGATTAATGCTATTTTCAACAGCAATTATAATGCCTGAAATTGTTTTTTTAAAAAAAAAATTAAGAATTATGAAGGAAAACGAGGATTTTTTTATAACTAAAAACTACGAATGTTTAATTGAAAATCATTGTGACATTCGTTACCATCTTAACTTAAATGACTTAAAATTTAACTTAAAGTCATTGAGTACTGTAAATGTACAGCCAAGTATGTGATAAAGAATTAATATTTTAAAGCCGGAAGTCAAGATCTTTCTATACATGCGTTAAATTCGGCGGATTTTGTGGTAAGTCCATAGTTGGGAAATTCTAGTGTGGAAATATGGAGAGAATATGGAGGAGGAGAGGGGGATCTGGGCTAAAATGGACACCAAGTGGACAAGGGGAGGGGGTTAGGGCTAGAATGGACCCCGTGTGGACAGGGAGGATGAAGGGGGTCTGGACTAAACTGGACACGGTGTGGACAGGGGGAGGGGTTGGGTGGGTAAAAATGGACAAGGGGAGAGGGGGGTTGGGTTAAAATGGACACCGTGCTGACAGAGGGATCTAGGATAAAATGGACACTGTTTGGGCAGGGGAGGGGATCTGGGGCTAAAATGGACACTGTATGGCCAGGGGGTAGGGGGAAGTGGTAGTCTAGGCTAAAATGGACACCAGGTAGACATGGGGAGGGGGTCTGGGCTAAAATGGTCACCGTATCGACAGGGGATCTAGGATAAAATGGACACTGTTTGGACAGGGGAAGGGATCTGGGCTAAAATGGAGACTGTATGGCCAGGAGTTAGGGGGAAGGGGAAGTCTGGGCTAAAATGGACACCATGTGGACAGGGGGTCCAGGTTATATCTCAGAATGGACACCGTGTGGACAGGGGGATCTAGGATAAAATGGACACCGTGTGGACAGGGGATGTAGGATAAAATGGACACTGTGTGGAGAGGGTGGAGAGAGTCTGGGCTAAAATGGACAAAATTGTGGACAGGGGGAGGGGGTTTGGCTTAAAATGCACAACATGTGCATAGGGGGTTCGGAGATATAATGGACACCAAGTGGGCATAGGGGGAAGGGGCTCTGGACTTAAATGGACACCTTGAGTAAAGGGGGGAAGGGGTATGGGATAATATTGAAACCGTTTAGACGGGTTAAGAGGAGGGTCTGGGTTAAAATGGACATGTGTGGACAGGGGGTAGAGGGAAGTGAATTTTTGAAAGAATTTCGGGGACGTCCTTTTTGAACGGCCCGTTGGTTGACCATTTAAAAAGATTTCTAACTTTATTATGTATGATTACGTGGCTAACTGAATAAGGATATGAAATTGTGATGACAACCTACGAATCCGTTGAAGAACAGCGTCATATCTGCCTTTTAACATTTTATCAGCTAGTCAATAAATACACATCGCGTTTGCAAATCATAAAGCAGAAAATGAACAAGCGTGCAATTGCGCAAATCTAACACTCGCTTAATTATGATAAGTAATCAGTCTGAAAAAAAACCGTCAAAATTATTTGTCGTAATATTTAGCGGTGTTTAAAGACACGAATAGGGTTCGGTGTGACAAATTGCTGGTTCAAATGATAAAAGGCGACATGAATATAAATAAGACGCCAAATTGCACGCCTAGAAATCGATACGTCAAAAAGCCTCTCTTTTACGTTAACTTCATTATAGATTAATTAGGAAAAATTAATGAGGAAAAAAGCTCATGAATGGGAGTGGAGATGCAAGAGCACATAATAGAGGACTCGGTGATCAAATAATTGATAAATTAAATAATTAGAAAACTGGGAATCAAGCCGAAGGGGACTTGTTATTATTACGCTGTGATAGCGTTTAATTGAGAAACGTACAACTAAATTAAACATTGCTTCTAATACTATTTTCAACATGTTTTACAGAGTTATGCTTCGATAACATACACAATACATGTAGAAAAACAACACAACACACGTAAGCTTCAACACCCAACACACAAGCACCCAACACACAAGCTTAACCACCGCCACACACAAGGTTCACCACCCCACACACAAGCTTCACCACCCCACACACAAGCTTCACCACCCCACACACAAGCTTCTCAACCACACACACAAACTTCACCACCCCACACACAAGCTTCTCAACCCCACACACAAGCTTCACCACCCCACACACAAGCTTCACCACTCCACACACAAGCTTCACCACTCCACACACAAGCTTCACCACCCCACACACAAACTTCACCACCGCCACAAGCTTCACCTTTATGTATGTATTTGATAGTTGGCATAACTAATGAGTTGGCAGCATTGGCTATCCTTTACGAGTGAGTGTGTCAAATAAAAGCTGGCATCCGATGAATATTAAATTAGTTTCTGAGTGATATTATTCGATCTGAATTATAATTTTAAATCATCGTTAACGTTTGGAAAGCCGTTCAAAGCGTGAATGATGAGGACGAATGGGCCTTTTCCTCTGGCAATTGGAGCTTAGAATGCCAAGGCGATGGAAAAGTCATTTGATTTTCAAAAAGCTTATACGAAAAGTAGGCCTATATCACAAGAAAAAGAAGAAGAAAAAAAAGGCAACGTTTGCAATAATCTTACCTGATTTCGCTGAAAATCGATATTCGTCCGAACTGGGCGGTGATGGAGGGGCTGTGGTGGCCTGCAGTTGCTACCCAAAGGAGCTTTGGGTAATGTGGCGTCTCCTTGCTTTAACTCCCTTAGGGCGTGCAACTAAAAAAAAATAAA
The DNA here is from genome assembly GCA_034696685.1 of Julus scandinavius. Lineage (NCBI taxonomy): Eukaryota > Metazoa > Arthropoda > Diplopoda > Julida > Julidae > Julus > Julus scandinavius. Next base: position 4,854 of record JAQGAE010004164.1, read on the forward strand.
AGTCAAATCAATTGAAATTTTCGTTTTATCCCAACTTATCAATTTTTCAACTATTTTTCGTTGCGAGCTAAATAAATTGTCGACGAAGGAAAAAAAGTTAAACGGTGAAAAAAAAACTGAGGATAAAATAAAAAAACTAAAAAAAACTAAGCATTTTTACCATCGATCATAACGTTTGGTCTAAAATCCACCAGAAATCTAATAATACCTACTTTTTTAAGTTCTTTGAAACTCTAGTTGGAAGGGCTTGTTCGGAAGTAACAATTTCCTACCAATTACCAAAGTTAAATTGCATAATTTTGTTACCAAAAAATTTATTATTTTAACGAATTATGTGCACTAATTATTTGCACTAATTATTTTTGTTTTTTACAATGTGCTATTTTAATACCCCCACACGTTTTTTTAGTACACAAGGGCATTAAACTCCATGAGGGCCATTTAGAAATGACGTCCTAAAGTGGGGGTGGGGGAGGTCTGGTGGCATGTGGACACCATGTGGATGGGAGGAGTTGGAGGGGGGATAAGAGGGTCTGGGCTAAAATAAACACCATGTAGACTGGGTAGGGGTAATTCAATTTTTGAAGGAATTTCCCCCGACCTTTTTGAATAGCCCCATATATGGCTATAAATGTGTTGAAACATTCATTCAACATGTATATGGAGAACATCATTAGAACATGTCTTGACAAACATCATTAGAACATGTTTTGACAAACATAATTAGAAGATGTTTTTACAAACATAATTAGAAGATGTTTTGACAAACATCATTAGAGCATGTTTTGACAAACATAATTAGAACATGTTTTGACAAACATCATCAGAGCATGTTTTGACAAACGACATTAGAATATGTTTTTACAAACATCATTAGAAGATGTTTTGACAAACATTATTAGAAGATGTTTTGACAAATATCATTAGAACAGGTTTTGACAAACATCATTAGGACATTTTTTGACAAACATCATTAGAGCATGTTTTGACAAACATCATTAGAACATGTTTTGACAAACATCATTCGAACGTGTTTTGTCAAACATAATTAGAAGATGTTTTGACAAGCATCATTAGAACATTTTTTGACAAACATTATTAGAGCATGTTTTGACAAACGTAATTAGAACATGTTTTGACAAACATCATTCGAGCATGTTTTGACAAACATCATTAGAGCATGTTTTAACAAACATCATTCGAACATGTTTTGACAAACATGCACGTATATGGCCTTTTTAAAACTTCCTCATCAGATTCATCAAAACGCAATAACTAATTAGGATGAAAAATCGTAAAATTAATACAGTTATTAACTGTATTAATTTTACGATTTTTTATATCGGTATCTAAGGACTCATTCTCATTGGGCCCCACAGATACACGTGTGCAAATGTTCCAAAGAACGTCGACATTTTCGGATGTCCCCCGAGTCGTTATCCCAATATTATTCTTTCGCTAAAAATCATAGCCAGCTTTAAGACGGCGTAAAATTGTCAGAATATTTGATTAAACCACAGCCGGCAATATTCAGGAAGAAGCCTGTTTTGCGATGGTAATTTCTGGATGAAATACGCCTAGGTCCCTTTAACTCCCCTTAATGCCCCTCCTTCCCTCTCAATGCACTTCATGCATAAGAATTTCGAGTGCGGTCATGAATTTCAAACAAGTCCTGACGTGTAAGTATCGCCAATCCAATGACAGAAAAAGCCAAAAAAAAAAAAACTAAGGATTTAAAGGTGACAATAGAAATAGAGGCAAACTGAAAAAGGTCGATAAATATCACTTTAGTATCTTTTGCCCTCGTTGAAGTACTTCTTAGTTTACGATGCTATTTCAATGGGAAAAGCGAATGAGGCGTGAAGTAGCTGGCGTGACTAGGCCGCCATGATAAAATAAAATAAAAAAAAAGATAGAGAAATATATATATATAGGGTATAGGAAGCCACTTTTCTATTTTACATTTCAGAATATATATTTTCTATCTTTTTGTGTTATGGGAAACTTGCAGCTTGTTGCAAATCGATGAGTGTAAAACATTGACTTTTCAAGTACCTCCCTCCCCCCCCCCCAAAAAAAAATATATATAAAGAATTGAAAAATTAGAAAATACATCTTCAGAAAAGTTGGAAACTGAGGTGGAAGAAAATACTAGAAAGGGGGAAGGGGAGAATAAGATGTCATTTACAGAAGCTTACAGATAGATATATAAATTCACAAATCTCACAAGATGGAAACAGAAAAAAAAATACTATTTACTATTTTTAGTATAGCCAAACTACAAATCTGGAAAACTGGAAAGCAAATTGCCAATGACGTCATAAATTCGTCTGGGAAACGAAGTTGCAAAACGGGATGTTACTTTAAATTTTGTACAGATTGTAAAAATTATGTCATATACTGTACTATATGATCATATCAGAAAGTGGATTCAGAAATGAAATTTTCAAAATCCTTGAATTCACCAGTTTTTTAAAACTATTTTTCCATGATCAGACTAGCAAATTTGGTAAACAAAATTATTGGATATTCATAAGTATGAATATTAACATGAATTCATAAACATGAATTTCACGAGTAAAAAGTTTTAGGGGCTATTCAAAATGGACGTACCCGAAATTCTTTCAAAAATTAACCCTCCCCCCCCTCCTTTACCCCCTTCCACATGGTGTCCGTTTAAACCCCTGACCTCCCTCCCGTCCCCTCATACACATATTTAATTTTATTGAAAAGTAGGGTGTCAAGAAAATGTGTTGGAACATAAAAAGGCCCATCATATAAATTTTCAAGCACCTGCCTTGCTACCAATTCCACGATATTTTTCCAGATTTTTCTGATTAACGGAAATTTCCTAACCTCGAATGGAAATTCCAGCATAACATCTGCGTTTAACACAAATTTAGGCATAATTCCCTGACTTTCCCAAGATTTTAAAAATTCAAGTACATTTCGGACTAATTTCCCCCAGTGTCCATTTCACCTTTCACTGACCTTTGAAACTCAAACAGAAAATCCAAAAACTGAAAAATACCATCATTAGTGGACGTCCATAATGGCTACCCCCCTCCCTCCCCCGTTCCACATGGTGACCACATGTCAGTAGACCTCCACTTACCCCCCTTTTTCTCCTTGAGGACATTGTTTCTGAATTTTTGAGGATATTGAGGGGACATCCTCTGCACAATGTGGGACGCAAGTCAAAATCGTAATAATGAAACCATTAATAATAATAATAATAATGATGTAAATAAAAATACAATTTACCTGCTGTTTAGTTATGTAAATAGGTTTATTCAAAATGATCCAGGTGACTGTTTCGAAACAACTTGGCATGGTTGTTGAACCTTCGTAGGTCATATAATAATCAGTGTCTGGTAAAAGGCCCCTAATGGATATGTTCTTGATTACAGCTTGCTGACCTATAAAAACAAAAAAAAACGACATAATGTTCATTATAATTGTTAATCAAAGTTGCAGACAGTGTTTAAATGAAAAACAAATCTAAGACACTTAGAAAAAAAACCACATGTACATCTTTCCATGTTTTTTCTGTCTTATAACATGGCCACACATGTCGAATTTCTTGTCTAGAAATACATGTAATGAGTTTCATGGATGACCCATATCTGAAATTTCCACCAAGGTATACATATGTTTTTCAATAAGAAGCACGTATGAAAAAGGCAATAAAAAACATTTCAGACACCTATTAATCAAATAAAAAGTATCTCAACGTCTGCAATATATAAAGTATAGCATCAGAATGAAGTCTGAATTGGGATTAAATGCTTCACAAGGTGTTTATTTAATCCGTTAAAAGTTGGAAACATAGCCAATTTCGTATTATTTTCCTATAAATTCAGGGGGGAATTTTGGCATCACGTTGAGCTCTTTGGCAGTCTCACCTATGATGGGGAAACTATAAAATTGTTAGCACATCTAAAACATAAATTGAAGAAGAAACTAAGGTTGATTTCACGAAAATCGAAAAGGTATATTTCTTGATTGGTCCAAAACCCCAATCCCGAGGCTAATAACACAGTCTTCACACAAGTTGCTCTCGAAAATCCATTAGAAACTGTGTAGTCAAAACGATATTTATTACGAGGGGTCGTTTCATTGAATTGTTTCATCGGCAGCCAATGTACTTCTAACTACCAATTTCTCCATTTTCTAGCAAATCGAAATCTATATATACGGTGATATCCTCATTTTTATAGCATTTATAAAAACGTCTACTTTATAGAAAAGAGGGAAATAAATTTAAGGACGTAAAAATTGAATCCTGTATTTATAGATCTTACTAAACTGACATCAAAGCGCTGTGAAGAAACTATGCTTATTAACGCTGAATTTTTCAATCGGTGTGGCACGACACTGTGAGTCATAAAAAAGTAGAACACAGTAAAAAATCTTAACTTGGTAAAAAGTGCTTCGATTTAAATAAAAAAACTATACTTATTAACGCTGAGTTTTTCAATCGGTGTGGCACGACACTGTGAGTCATAAAAAAGTAAAACCCAGTAAAAAATCTTAACTTGGTAAAAAGTGCTTCGATTTAAATAAAATTTGGCAATGTAACAATAGTGTAGGAACAAAAATGAATCATAAAATGTGCCCAAAATGTTCTCCGGTGGCCTTTACGCAAACCCGGAGTCTAACACGCCATTCGTTGATTGACGAACCGATTATACGCCGGTCGAGTTCGATCCAAGTTTTCTTAATTCCTAGTTTCGAGTCATGATATTAATAATCTTCGATTTGTAAACCTTTTTCCGGAGAACTCCCCAAATTTTGTAGTCCACTGGATTCGAGTCCAGAATGTTTAGTGGCCAGTGGTTAGGTTCGATGAAACGTGTCGTTTCCGGTTGCGGCAGTTCAACTGTTTCTCGATTACTGTCTTGTTGAAAAACGAAAAAATCCGAGATTTGTCGTCGAACGGCCTTTCGCTGTGCGGCCAACTTTTCCGCAACGTAACTAACGTATGTAGTACGTAAAGCGAGGTATGGGTGTATTTACAAAAGTAACGTCATGTGAGCAGCGATCAATAGCTAGTGCGCATGCTCGAGCCTCTACTTCCTGAGTTGGCAGACGAATTTTTTTGCTTTTGAGCTAAAGTCGTCCAAGTGTGAAGCAGGCATAACAACCACTTTAGGAGTTGACATAATCACTAAATCCTTTGACCTTGGCTTCCTGCCAAGCTGGATATGCTTACTATTGGTCCTTTTTTGCTTGGGATTAGACAATGGAATACCCTTCTTGGCAAACGTCCAAATTTAGTTGAAATTCAATCTAACAATGAAGTCTAAGTTACTATTGACTTAGGAATTTTCTTTTGAAATTGGGTGACCTTCTGCCTGCAATATGGCGCTTATTTGCTGACTGTAGGGTACTGAGTTGAATTAAATTTGTATTTATGTTCCTAGTGATGTACACCTTTACCTCGCTATACGGCCTTTTTTAATTATGACACTTTTTCGATTCACGGCCCACAATGTTTCGTTATACGGCCTTTCGCTGTGCGGTCAACTTTCCCGCAACGTATCTAGTCCGTAAAGCGAGGTATGGGTGTATTTACAAAAGTAAGAGAGTCAAGAAAAAGCTATTTGAACTTCAAGACAAATAGAAACTTTTCGATTTAACCAGATCTCTTCGGCACGGTTCAAATATAGTCCTAATCCCCCAAAAGCACACCAGCGACCTCTATATACACCGCTCCATTCCGACTCTATAACCGATATGATAATACCACGCATCTTTCGTTTCTATTTACTTTCTTTGCCAGTTTTGTCAAATATATATATATATATACACAATGATATTTTTTTTTTCAATTTCAACCTCCATATCCCTTACTTCATTGGCGTACAATTTTGTCCTCACTAGAAAACGCTTTCTGCATGGATGGAATAAGAAAACGAAAAACAGCTAAACTTTGACAGGCATTTACTCCTTTACATCTCCCACTTGAGTATGCAAGACGGAGCGCCGTATTTTTACGAGAATAAGCGAGTGTTATTTTTTTTCTTCTTCTTCTTCTTCCTTTTAAAAAAATGGCTACATAAATCTCCAGTAGCATCTCTATACTCTGAGACTAATAGAATAATATAGAGAGAGAGAGGTATATAAGAAAGTGGGGGCTGTGTAAACCCACCATGCTCTATTATCCCCCTCCCCTTCCCCCTCCCCCACCCACACCCACACCACCACCACTACTGTTTTATGTAAATGCCTAGGAATGAAGTCTTAGGCTCGGTGGGTTTGGACCCATCACACTTCAATTTCGAGTTATTTCATCTGAGTGAAACCTTTGCCTTTGATCCCCTGCTCTCACTTGCTATTCAACTGAGCAAACTCATTGTTTCTTCCAACTTGCGACCTGCTTAAGTCCTGTTTTATGAAATTAAGTCTCACCTGCCATCGTTCTAAGGACACCCAATCTAGGTATTAAGAGGGAGACAATGGGGAATCACAGTGACGGTATCAATCCCTCATGGGCAAATAAAAAAAGCATATTAAATTCAAGTAAAGAAGTAAAAAAAATCGATATTCCCAGGTGAAAAAGCTATAAATGGACATGTATGGGACATGTATAGTCGTGTATGGGACATGTATTGTCATGTATGGGACCTATACATTTGAAGGGACTTATATTTATTTATTTATTTATTTATTTAATTGAAATTGCCACCCATATACGTCCCATATGTGTCCCATATACGTGTACTTCGATGTATTTACAATATGTTCGTATAGGAGATATACAGTTGTACCTCGGTTTACGAATGCCTCTGTTTACGATCAATTCGGTTTACGAAGACCACATATTGTTTCGCTTCACGAACGATGCTTCAGTTCACGAACACATTTATCTGGACCACCGATCAGAGGTCCGGGTTTCTGCAATTTTTTTACTAATTTAAGCAGAACATCTTTGTTACGGATAAGTTTTACTAAATACAGGTAACATCAAAATTGCTATAATTTACAAGGATTTAAATTAAAATCGATATTAGTTTGGAGGATATAACCTCAATTGCAAATATGGCAAAAGTTCGTCTCTCATTTTCTCCACGCCAATTGGATGACAATCCATCGATGACGTCAATTTCAGACTTAAATCATATAATTAACAAGAGAATAGAGTAGAATAATACACATTTTCCTAATGAAAACAATGATTGTTAAAGTAAATTTCTTAAACAGAACCTGCAGAATGAAGTTGATTAACAGCAACGTCATCATGACGACACCACGTGGGTGTTTTTATTTCCTAAATGTTGGAAATCATGGATATGTATATATTAAACTGCTTTATTCTAATATTACTCTTATATTTATTTCCTCTCTGTATTATTTCCACACAAAAAGCCTTAACATGTTTAAAACAATTCTAGGTCAAAGAACGCATTATTTGGATTTACATGAATTGCAATGGGAAAGATTGATTCGGATCACGAACTTTTCGGTTCACGAACAGGGTCAAGGAACGGATTAAGTTCGTAACCCGAGGTTCCACTGTATGTGTTTATTCCTGGCCCAAATATGTTAACCGATATACGTCTGCAATTAAAGTCTGGTCTTAGAAAAGCTGAATTTTTAAGCTTTTTGATAGATTTCTTAAGAATATTTCAGTTTAAATTTATCTCCTTATGTTGCAAATCGAAAATAAATCAGATAAAATGGATGAATAAACGATATTTCGTCTCGTGTATAGAATATATTTCTATGTAGTATATGCATACGTTGGATGTCACTTGATTCGGAACCAGTCTTGCATAAAATATGTAACATCTTCAAAAGTAAAGGAGTCCGTATCTTATCTCCGGTGTAATTTTTCAAAAAATATCGCTCCTTTGAGTTCATTTGTCATTTAACAGAAAATATGGGTCTGGCTGACAATCGAAAGTTCACGAAATACGACTGGTGAATACAAATTTGCAAAAAAATACACTGGAAAAACCTGCTATCCACGTGTATTTAGGAAACAGTTTATATACTTGTATACGAGTAGAGATTACATAATATTATGTAAATATGACATGAAATAATTAGTCTTAAATAATATAAATCCTGAAATTAACTAATATGAAAATATACAAATTGTCTGATGGGCCACATACGTTTGTATTATACTGTATGGGCCTTTTTTAACCCTTGATGGGCCACATACAGCCATATATGGGCCATAACCCTTAATGGGCAATATATAGCCATATTTGGGCCATAATTAATCCTTGATGGGCCATATACAGCCATATATGGGCAATAATTAACACTAGATGGGCCACATACAGCCATATATGGGCCATAACCCTTAATGGGCAATATATAGCCATATTTGGGCCATAATTAATCCTTGATGGGCCATATACAGCCATATATGGGCAATAATTAAC
>JAQGAE010004165.1:0-13252 GCA_034696685.1 Julus scandinavius
ATATAGCCCATACATGAGTATGTATGGCCCTTCAAGTGCCAAATATAGCCCATACATGGGTATGTATGGCCCTTCAAATGCCAAATATGGCCCATACATGGGTATGTATGGCTCTTCAAATGCCAAATATGGCCCATACATGGGTATGTATAGCCCTTCAAGTGCCAAATATAGCCCATATTTAACTTGCATGGTAAAAATTTGAATTTTATTATTTCAAAATGCACATTTTGTGTATATTGAAGTAAAAAAATCAGAGCAAATCACACGAGAGCACACAAAACAAACTTTGATTTTTTGTTAATACGTGCAACAACCACATAGGGCATATTCAACTGGGTGGAGTCCTTATTATTTTTAATGTTTTGTCTATTTTCGATGATGATAATGGTGATGGTGATGATGATGTAGTAATGGGTCGTTTTCACCGCTGATTTTCCATCTGTTTGTGGGTTTGGTCTACTGTTTTATGATAATGGCTAAAACACGCTTTTTCCTCTTTTTACCCATAATAATAATTCGTTGTGTAGTTATGATACCGAAATCAGAAAATGCATTCATTTAATTGTTAATGAGCTTGCTGGAGGATTATACACTAAAAATGGAAATCCATTATAATTAAGGCTTAAACACATCGCTGTTCCGAGAGCCAGATATAGTCATATTACTCGTAATTTATATTTAATAATTATGGTGGCAAATTACTCTAGCTGCCTTAATTACACCCCATTTTAGCACGACTTAACATTTATTGAACCTATAAAATGGATACGGCCTGACACTGCACTCTTAAGTACGACCACTTAATTCAACTTCTCTTCATCACGTAACCAAATGCATACATGTTTTAATTAATGAACAAAAGTTGGCTTTTATGAATAAAATTAAATTTCCTTTAATACGCTATTTGGGTACAATATTTACTACACATGTGTGTAGGAAATTTACACATTAAACACTTAATTTATCCTTACATTATTTATCCACGTTAAAAGTCATGAAAAGTCAATATTTCTTTAAAAATTTCTAAATTTGTATTTTAATAAAATTCGCTAATGCGGTTGGGAAGATGGATAGCATTAACTCTTGGGGCTAGTCCCCCCTCCCCAGAATCGGTAAAAAATAAGGGAATAATTGCAATTATGAAAGGATTTTTCTGTTTTAGAAATGCATTTTTTCTGCATTAAGAGAGCAATTTTTCTGTTTTAGAAATACATTTTTTCTGCATTTAATGTACATTTTTTTCTGTTTTAGAAATGCAATTTTTCTTCAGTAAAAAAGAAATTTTTCTGTTTTATAAAAATATATTTTTTCTGCATTAAAATTGCATTTTTTCTGCATTAAAAGAGCATTTTTTCTGCATTAAAAGAGCATTTTTTCTGCATTAAAAGAGCAATTTTTCTGCATTCAAAATGCAATTTTTCTGTTTTAGAAATTCATTTTTTTCTGCATAAAACGTGCAGGTCTTTTGTTTTAGAAATGCATTTTTTTTGTAGTAAAAGTGCATTTTTTCTGCATTAAAAGAGCGATTTTTCAGCATTAAAAGTGTATCTTTCCAAAATTACAGTGAAATTTTTCTGTTTTAGAAATGCAATTTTTCTGCAGTACAAATGCATTTTTTCTGTTTTAGAAATACATTTTTTCTTCATTAAAAGAGCAATTTTTCTGCATTCAAAATGCAGTTTTTCTGTTTTATAAATGCATTTTTTTCTGCATAAAATGTAGTTCTTTTGTTTTAGAAATGCATTTTTTTTGCAGTAAAAGTGCATTTTTTCTTTTGTTTTAGAAATGCATTTTTTTTTGTAGTAAAAGTGCATTTTTCCTGCATTAAAAGAGCGATTTTTCTGCATTAAAAGTGCATTTTTTCAACATTACAGTGGTTTTTTGTTGTTGTTATTTTAGAAATGCATTTTTCTGCATTCAAAGTGCAAATTTCTGTTTTAGAGATCCAATTTTTCTTTATTAAAATTATTACTTTCAAGACTAAAACGCAATTTTTCTGCATTAAAATTGCGATTTTTCTTAGGTAAAACTGCAATTTCTATATCACCTGCTCCAATTCTCTGCTCTACCATTCCCCGCAAAATACTGGCGCTCATAAACAATATAGTATATGTCCAAAATAGTCAACCGCAAGATTCCATACCCTATCTCCCTCCCAAAATGCGATACCACAAGCTTGATTAAGTTATAGCGATGTGGTGTCTTAAGTTTACAATTAAGAAATTGCTAGTATTTCAGTAGAGTACATATTGAGAAATGTTTTGCCAAAAACCTAATCTATCGCCGAAAGTTTGCTACATATAGCATGTTAAGGGATGACACACGCAACACATCATCTACTTTACAAATGAATTTTTCTGCATTTGTATCAATTGGAAATGGATGTAGCCACGGTATTGCATTAATTCAGGAAAATAGATTAGAAAGAAATTTCAGTTGCATCTTTTGCACGTAAGATGGGTGGGAATATTGCGGATGAGCCAGCCCATACATGCACATCACTAATGTTTGTAATCAATTGTAATGGCATGGTGGAAGCATTAGTAGTTATTGAAAGGCCTGTATTTTTTTTTTTTTTTTTTCATAGAAGATTGAATGGAGGGCCAAATCTCAGTCGTCGATTTTTGTATCAACTTTCAGGAGTGGAAACATTAATGAGCAGAAATGATATACTGCCAATCGTTGAAGTGATTAAATGCTCGCCCTTTGGATTAATCTAAAGGACATATAAGCACCCCAGAATATCAATATATCAGCTGGGCAGGTTTTTTATCCATTAGTCCTAACAAATGCCGCAGTTTTGTATGTTAGCATATATGGTGGATTACTAGGTATTGTATGTATAGGTTTTCGCTCAACGGGAGTTGTTTCCTGTATATCATTACATTCACTGTTTATTTCATCGGCTGAACTTGGCGTATTCCTAGCTGTAATCGTTGTTGTTAATATCACGATATGAATGAGTTTCTGAATCGAGTAAATCCTCGTTAATCTCTGGGGGGAAAAAATTGTCATATGTCTGTTGTGGTATTAATTGGTATCATACAGTTCCGTATGTCAAAGCGTTTGACAAACACTGCTTTTCCACAACTTTTATATAAAAAACCCCAATCCCAATTGCTAGGGTCCCACATGCATTTTAACTTAAGGCGCGTCTCCACCAAGACGTACATTGTACATACATCATACACGTTTTTACAAACATCTGCGAACAAAGTTTGCCCTCCGGGTATTTTCAGCCGCCATTTTGTATGTAGATACACGATACAAAACACCTACAGTACAAGAACGTAAAGCTTTAACAAGTTGAAACATGTCCTTTTCTATAGCTACTGATACAGTAAAAATCGTGTATGTACGTACATTTGAACGATCGCTCGGGAGGTGGTCTAGTTCAAAGTGGGGAAATGTATGTAGTATCGGCTGAGCCGTTAGCCGTCGGCTCGGCTCAGCCATTGCCTCAATTGAAGCAACAATCACCCATGTGTCACCACGCATATGTTTGCGGTTGCGGTTCCATTTTTTGGTGGAGACACTTTCACATACATTTCCATGTATGTACGAACAAGGTTTGAGCTGTTTTAATTCGTGTATGTACATTTTGGTGGAGACGCGTCTTTAGGATAATGCAAACATTCTAGTTTGTTTGAGAGTTGAGGACCTACTCTACTGTACAGTAGAGCAAGTCTAAATACATTCTGTTTAAATGAATAACCTCTCTAAAAGTATAAAATGTTCCGGTCCCGACTTTTATTTAATCAATACTCCAGAAGTTTCTTGTCAAGATTGTACTGAATTTTGTTCGCCTTTTTTTGTACCATCAGGAATCTATTGACAAAACATGTTATGAATGTGACCAAACCATAACATGTTTGGCGTTTCACGAGGTCTTAGTAATTACTCCTGATTATTGTTGCTCAATGTATTTCTTGGGCATTTTTCTCTACATCCGCAGTGCTATTTTCATTTAATATGACAGCAAATGGATTTTTGGTATAGCTGCTTTTGCAAATGGCACGTTGTATATATATAATACTTATTCGAAACATTAGAAGAAAATAATAACCCCGAAAATGATGCTTATTGTCTCATTTATGCTCATACATTTTTAAACAGGGATTCGCATAAGGGAAATGTAATGAGAAATTCTCTAAGTGCATTTATGAAATTTTCTTATACGGACCATTTGCTTTTTTCGTCTACACCCAACATGAAAATGATGCTTTACGCTACGCTGATCGGGATTATAATGTAAACTGCGTTAGGTTATTAATAAAGTAGGGGCCTATTTGTGTGTGGATGATGTTAGATAATAGTTATTGAAGTAAGCGTATGTATATTCAAAGTTTTACATGCTTCTTGAAGAGTTAATTTTATCATTAGACGTATTATTCAAAATTCATAAATGGTAGCTTCTCCAAATGGTAGAGTAAACCTGTCTAAATGCATATGCTTGGGACCGGTGAAAAATATGCTTTTAGACAGTTTTATTTATATACACGGGTTCCTAGTCTGGACCGGAACATTTTATGCTTTTAAAAAGGTTATTCCACAGGATGAATTTAGACAGGTTCTGCTGTAGAGTAGAACCTGTCTAAATGCATATGCTCGGGACCGGTGAAAAATATGCTTTTAGACAGTTTCATTTATATATACACGGGTCCCAAGTCTGGATCGGAACATGTTATGCTTTTAGAGAGGTTATTCCACACGATGCAAAAATATGCTTTTAGACAGTTTCATTTATATACACGGGTCCCAAGTCTGGACTGGAACATTTTATGCTTTTAAAGAGGTTATTCCACAGGATGAATTTAGACAGGTTCTGTTGTAGAGTAGAACCTGTCTAAATGCATATGCTCGGGACCGGTGAAAAATATGCTTTTAGACAGTTTCATTTATATATACACGGGTCCCAAGTCTGGATCGGAACATGTTATGCTTTTAGAGAGGTTATTCCACACGATGCAAAAATATGCTTTTAGACAGTTTCATTTATATACACGGGTCCCAAGTCTGGACCAGAACATTTTATGCTTTTAAAGAGGTTCTTCCACAGGATGAATTTAGACAGTGTCTGCTGTAGAGTATAACCTGTCTAAATGCATATGCTCGGGACCGGTGAAAAATATGCTTTTAGACAGTTTCATTTATATATACACGGGTCCCAAGTCTGGATCGGAACATGTTATGCTTTTAGAGAGGTTATTCCACACGATGCAAAAATATGCTTTTAGACAGTTTCATTTATATACACGGGTCCCAAGTCTGGACCAGAACATTTTATGCTTTTAAAGAGGTTCTTCCACAGGATGAATTTAGACAGTGTCTGCTGTAGAGTATAACCTGTCTAAATGCATATGCTCGGGACCGGTGAAAAATATGCTTTTAGACAGTTTCATTTATATATACACGGGTCCCAAGTCTGGATCGGAACATTTTATGCTTTTAAAGAGGTTATTCCACAGGATGAATTTAGACAGGTTCTGCTGTACAGTAGAACCTGTCTAAATGCATATGCTTGGGTCCGGTGAAAAATATGCTTTTAGACAGTTTCATTTATATACACGGGTCCCAAGTCTGGACTGGAACATTTTATGATTTTAAAGAGGTTATTCCACAGGAGGAATTTAGACAGGATCTGCTGTAGAGTAGAACCTGTCTAAATGCATATGCTCGGGACCGGGGAAAAATATGCTTTTAGACAGTTTCATTTATATACACGGGTCCCAAGTCTGGACCGGAGCATTTTATGCTTTCATAGAGGTTTTTCCACAGGATGCATTTAGACAGGTTCATTTATATACACGGGTCCCAAGTCGGGACCAGAACATTTTATGCTTTTAGAGAGGTACCCCACCTTTTTTTTCTTAAATTTTATAGTTAATGCGATTAAATAGGAATTTTCATAACTGTTCTTGTGCCTTTAAAGCAAAATAAGAAACTAACTTTGTCATTAACTTAATTGTCTAGAAAATTATGAATAAGTAGAGCATTTGTAATTACAAATTTGTTGGCACACTTTTAAAAAAAAGTTCATATTTGGGTAAATCAGTGAGTAGGGTAATCTTTATTAGTTGCCATAATATTTCTCCAAAATGAAAATGTAATTTGAATTCAGTTTAAAGCAAATTACTTTGTCTGCAGAGTTTTTTTTCATTTTTTATCATTTTATATGTTTAAGAATAAATGATTCTTCCATTTTCGTGAAGATTTTAATGATGTTTTTCTTGCATCTTCAAAATGCGCATTATTTCTAATACTTTTATGCATTATTAAACTAAAACCATAGAGAGAGATAATGGCAGGCAATATTTTATGATCTTATTGTGCATAATGCATGCGAAGGGCTGAACAATGCGGTGCTTGCTAATAGATGAATTTTATAATAGGTTATACTCACTTGAAACTATTATACCTAATCAGGTGAAGAATTATACTTTAATTTGTGGAAAACATGACACCATTAAAACATGAACTCACTGAAAATACAAAATGTTCAGTGTTTGCTTTTTACTAAGTCTATTTTTTCCATTCATTTCTAATATTTAGTTTGTTTTTTAGTTCAATTATTTTCAAAAGTTTGTTAATTGAGAATTACAAATTTTGAATTTTTGAGATCTACACGTTTTGAATTTTTGACATTTACACTTTTGAATTTATGAGATTCACACTTTTGGATTTTTGAGATTTACACAATTTGGATTTTTGAAATTTTCGTATTTTGGATTTTTAAGATTTACACATTTTGAGTTTTTGAGAAATTTTAGATTTTGGAGATTTACACATTTTTTATTTATGACATTTACACATTTTGGATTTTGGAGATTTATACATTTTGGATTTTGGAGATTTACACAAGTTGGATTTATTAGATTTACACATTTTGAATTTATGACATTTACACATTTTGGATTTTGGAGATTTACACATTTTGGATTTTAGAGATTTACACATTTTGGATTTTGGTGATTTACACAATTTGGATTTATTAGATTTACACATTTTGGATTTATGACATTTACACAATTTGGATTTTGGAGACTTACACATTTTGAATTTTTGAGATTTACACATTTTTGATTTATGACATTTACACAATTTGGATTTAGGAGATTTACACATTTTGATTTTTGTTATTGTGCAAATTTCATAAATCTAAAATGCGTAATTTTGGATTTATGAAATTTGCACAAATTGGATTTAGGAGATTTACATATTTTTATTTTTTGAGATTTACACAATTTGGATTTTTGTTATTGTGCAAATTTCATAAATCCAAAATACGTAATTTTGGATTTATGAAATTGGCACAATTTGGATTTATGAGATTTACACATTTTGAATTTTTGAGATTTACACAATTTGGATTTTTGTTATTGTGCAAATTTCATAAATCTAAAATGCGTAATTTTAGATTTATGAGATTTGCACATTTTGATTTTTTGAGATTTACAAATTTCGATTTTTGTAAAACTATGTATACTTGTTTATGTTGTCTAAACTTAGAAACCTTACTTGTTTTGCTTTAATTCAAACACCCGTTTATGTTTACGTGATGAAATAGAGGAGTCATTCTTCCCTCACTCCAATTTATATCATCCTAAATATTTTTTGACAAAAAACGTTCTCCATATCAGATCGAAATTATTAATTTCCATTAGTCTTCTTTTCTCACTATTTGATGTGTCATGTTAACACGATGGCACGCATTTGACTGATAATGCATATACCACATTCCAGTTAAATATTAGCATCTTCAGTTGATCAGATGCTAATGTCAAATTCCACACATTTTTCAGCTTCAACTATATTTGCGTGTCATTCATAACAATAAGACCTCCTTGGGAAAAAAAAAGTAGTTTGCTTACTGCTATATTCTCCTTTCAGGTTCAAATTCCTGTCGATTTCTCATCTGTCTTACACAAAAAGGCAAGAAAACTGAAACTAAAATGTTTTATACATTTTGGGTCCTGGGCCAATTCTCTGCTCTGCCGGACCCTGTGTAATACTGGCGATCTTAAATATATGTCCAAAATAGTCCACCCCAAGATTCAGGACCCTATCTCCTCCCCAAATAAAATGGGATAACATATACAGGGTGGTACAAAAAACAAGTAAATTTGTTCATAATTTCGTAACTCTCTTGTTTTGCTCTCTTGATTTCAGTTTGTACTCAAAGTGTGAAACAACAAGAAACTTACGATATTATGCAAAAAGTTCCTCATTTTTTGTGGCCACCATGTACTACAAGTTACAATAACTGCTTGTGCAATGTGAGCAAGATTGGCTGATTGGTATAGTCTCTTAAGTTTTTTTTACCAATATCACGATACGTAAAGGTGATTTCCATTGTTATGATTAAGATTTTTTGTCAGATTTCAGCAGCTGCAGGTGGGCAAATTATATTCCCCTTTCTCTGTTCATGAACATTATAAAAAACACGAAAAAAAAATCCAGTAAATGCACATTGGTTTTTCTAGATTTCTGTAACATACTTGCCCATCAATTGTAATTGCCCTTTTTGATGGTGCTCGAAATTTTTCATTTGAAATTATAAGATGCAAAAATAGAGGCAAGTAAAGTATTCATTGCGAATGTGCTGAATCATTTCAAAATGATTTTTACTTTCACAGCTCGTTTTTGAAACTTTGTGCATTATTATTACATACCCTAAACACTCGAGTAAACCATTACTGAATGTGTAATTGATTGTATGCCAACCGGATGTTGTAAAACAATAATCAAATAGTGTGGGAAAATAATCAAATATTTTTGTGAGATCAAGTTAAAAACATGTAAAAACATGTATACGTATGTTGCATTTGTTATACATATATAATATTAAAAAAAAGTTGTAGGGGAGAGTGAGTAGGAATGAGACATTTTCACCTTTTCACCTGGTAATGTACATAATATCAATAAACCACTAAAATTTGCAATTATAATCTTAACGTATACACTGTGAGTCATAAAAATGTAGAACCCAATAAAAAAAATCACAACTTTGTGAAAATTGCTTCGATTTAAATGAAATTTGGCACATACATAGAACAATAGTGTAGGAAGAAAAATGAATTATAAAATGTGCTCAAAATGTTCTCCAGCGGACTTTACACAAACCCGGAGTCTAACGCGCCATTCTTTGATTGACTAGTCGATTATACACTGGTTGAGGGCAATCCAAGTTTTCTTAATTCGTAGTTTCGAGTCTTCGATATTATTAATCTTCGATTTGTAAACCTTTTCCTGGAGAACTTCCCAAATTTTGTAGTCCACTGGATTCGAGTCCGGACTGTTTGGTGGCCAGTGGTTGGGTTCCATGAACTGTGGCGTTTCCGGTTGCGGTGGTTCAACTGTTTCTCGAGCACGGTCGAGTTGAAAAATGTAAAAATCCGAGATTTGTCACATGTCCGGAACATGTTTTTTGTTCCTACACTATTGTTCTATGCAAGTGCAAAATTACATTTAAATCGAAGCATTTTTCACGAAGTTGTGATTTTTTTTATTGGGTTCTACTTTTTTATGACTCACAATGTATTTTGTAACCATTCTCCTGTTGATATGTCCATTAATTAAGAGGTTCTCTTCAGGATAAGGTAGTCTTATTTCTTCCATCATATTTGTATATTTATTTATGTATCAGTTCTGCCCTTTATTGTTAAAAATTAATAAGTTAGACATCTTTTTATTGGCTCTCATCATCACTGTTCGCGAATCGTGAAAAACTTTACCAGAAAGTTTGGTCGTCTTTGTAAAAGTCTTTGTAAGTAAAATGAAGGATACAAAAAAAATGTAAGGGTAATTTAGTGGTGACTTTAATCAGAGCTTATTCACTTTGTAATTGAGGCATTACGTTAAACACTGCTGGCTTTGGATATTTTTAATGGACTTTTGGTTGAATTTGAGGTATATATATAGCGTCACCGTGTAACTTTGCTATATATATTCGAATAAGGTATATCTAAAAAAGCGTGCATTAATTTCATGTGGAAAATTTGCTTATCTTAGCTAATTGTATGCGGGAATCTCTCGCTATAATTGCATCATCAAAGCACTCCCATTTAAAATTAGACGGCAAAAACGAGGCATTTTTCTTATCTTTTCACTGCCTACGATTAGATTGGATCTCTCGCAATTATTTCAATGACTCTCATATTGTGTGTATAAGAAATGAAGCCATGGCCCAGGTTAATTTCCAGGGTTTTTTTTAACTGTTATACCTACCCTTCTAATTACCGGAGGTTTTGTTTCTGGATCAGTGAATGAAGTCGTTGAAGCAAGAAATGAAAAAGCTAATTACAAATATATGTTACACCAGACTCGTCTTCGAGCCTCGCTTTTTTGTCTCTTTATAACTCCCTCTCTCTCACTCTCCTATATAGTGTTTATAAGCATTATAGAGATTGTGATAGCAAAAAAAAAAAAACCTGAAGATGATATGAGGAGGAAATTTCTGCGTGGCCAACGATATTTCCGACTTTTTCAATCTTTATATGATGGTTAAAAGGTGTTGTGTTTTTGGTTGAAATTAAATAGGTGTTTGTGTAATGCTGATCACTTATCTATCCATCCCTAAATGGTGTAAACCAGCACTTACTTGGTCAAGTTGTCATTAACATTGTCATCTTCGACGATAAAATCGATATTGGTAAAATTTGTCAATTACTTTGTATAGTTTACAAAGTTATAGAACAATTATTACCAATATGGTACTCCCGATATGGTGTTCCTCAGCTTTTGAATGTTGTAATAACTTCCAAATAAACTGTATTCAACAGTAAGTTATATGTGAACTATTTATTTTATCATCAAGAAGTGAAGAAAAGCTGAACTGGTCTGAATTTCAATTTTAATAGAATTCCAAGCAAAGAACAATGGAATTTCAAAAAGCACGAGATTAAGCCAGCGCGTGCACGAGATTAAGAACAGCGCGTGCACGAGATTAAGAACAACTGCACGCGTGCACGAGATTAAGAACAACTGCACGCGTGCACGAGAGGCAATGATAATAACCTTGAAATCTTTGATAATAACTTTGAAATCCTTGATAACAGCTTTGAAATCCTTGAAATCTTTGATATTAACTTTGAAATCCATGATAATAACTTTGAAATCCTTGAAATATTTGATAATATCCATGAATAATGTACTTGACGCCCTGCTGTATAACTATTATTAACTGTAGATATTTTTATGAACATAGAGCTGTCCTATCTTCTCTAAAATCAAATATTTGTAACAATTATGGATTTATTTTTTCGTGTTAATCCTGATGTGTAGATTGTGCAGTACTGCTTTTTTTGGTCTTGTTGAAAATAAATTCAAAAATGTCAGTATTCTACATGTTTTATTATTGCTATATTAGCAGTAATCCCTACATATACAGAGTACATTTCAAAGCTACTATTGTACCAAGTAAAGGACCAAATGTCCTTAATTGTTATCAATTTTTTTCCACTTCAGTTCATTTTCAAAATGATTTTATCCAAGGAGAATGAATTAATATAATTGAACTAATCACTTCTCTATGAAACATGCTTTCTCGCTGCTCAATACTCGAGTTCCATTTTTCATTAAATTATCATGAAAATGATGATGAAGAACAATGTTTGTACTTATTTAAATAAGATTATAAGAGCTGCTCTGTCTTGTGTACATTTATTAAAACGAGACTCGTGGTTTTTATTATTAAACACAGACGATATAATTGCAGCAATATTCATTTTTTTGTTGACCAAAAACGAATTGCGATGCTCTCCCACAGGATTACATTTTTTAATATTAATGAATTCTGGTGATCAAAGTAATGCGAAAGAAAAAATTAATGTGAAATTATTTAATGAGAACACGAAACAGGAATAGGAGTTTAATACTTAATGCATCTCATTAATTATTGTGCAAATATCACTTAGGCGTCTATCTCGTGTTTATAAATTCAATTTAGAGAGCTATTAAGGGACTTGAGGCATTTATTCTTATTAATCCCATCTGATTAAAAATGGTGACCTTGATTAAATTAGCTACAAAACGCATCGTAGCGCAGATGGTGTTTGCGTATTAATGAAAATTTGAATTGCCTGTTTATTTTGTTTCCCACTAACTGGTTCTCTTGCATATGTACATGGGAGACGAATTAAGCTGGGAGAAATAGGCGATTACTGCTTTCCTAAGACACACTACTTAGTAGAAATATTTAATCAGGTTTGCGTGAAGCCATAAACCTGCGCAATAAACGCCAGTTACAGACGGAAAACCAACGCAATTTACATTCTGTTGAATAGTTAATTAGAAAATATACTATGTTTTCTCAAAACATTACATAAAATACGAGAATTGTCAACATGATGATGATAGTATTGGTGAACAACTCCAAGATTAAGACGAGTTTTTTAATTTTTTATAATAACTTAATGTTAATTGTAAAGTCGAGTTGATTAAATTCAGTATTGATTCAAGTAAGTGCTGATATTGATATGCCAGGTTTTCGTGACGATCGAAGCAATTTGCAGTGTTTTAAGTTGAAATTATAAAAAAATGATTTCAAAGCATGCAAGTAAAATAGAATTTCTAAGCATGCAAGTTGAAATGGAATTTCAAAGCGTGCAGAGAAATGGAATTTCAAGACATGCAAGTGAAATAGAATTTCAAAGCATGCAAGAGAAATAAAATTTCGAAGCGTGCAGAGAAATGGAATTTCAAAGCATGCAAGAGAAATAGAATTTCAAAGCATGCAGAGAAATGGAATTTCAAAGCGTGCAAGGAAAATAGAATTTCAAAGCATGCAAGTTGAAATAGAATTTCAAAGCGTGCAAGTTGAAATAGTATTTCAAAGCGTGCAAGAGAAATGGAATTTCAAAGCATTCAAGTTGAAATAGAATTTCAAAGCGTGCAGAGAAATGGATAAAATTTCAAAATAGAATGAAATGAAAAAAAAAATAGAACACGGATGAAAAATATTGAAAAAACTAAGATTTGGCTGTCTCTTCTTTGATTGTAAAAACGATAAAACAACTACAATTTGCTTTAATTTGAGTAAAATTATTTCTGAATTGAATTGTTGGCCTTTAGAGCTATTATTTAGATTTGTTAAATTTTGATTTGATGTTAAATTAAACAAAAATTACATGAATTTCTGAATGTGTTATTTGGATTAGGTGCATGGTTCAGGTGAGATTGTTAGGGTAATTTCCAATACCTTGTAAGACGTTATAATAATACGACTAGTAATTGACTTAAGTTTGTAACT
>JAQGAE010004166.1:0-13250 GCA_034696685.1 Julus scandinavius
CACTTATTAGATTTATAATTAAATTTTACGAATCAACAGCGAAAATGTGAGTATTTTACCTTGTTTCACGATTCAAGGGCGAACTAGGCATAAAGTTTGAAAGGTTGATGCCGTATTCCCACTTGCCGATAACCGAGACGTTCTGAAGTCAGTATCTCGGTTGCCGAAAACAGGGAGAACGGTCACTCTTGACCGATTAAGCTCTGGCTGTCTTAGGCGGTGCCTCCTGTGGAACTCCCTCAGGAGTTCGTGGCGGGAAAATCTGGTCCTCTTGACCCTCCTTACTCCTCTCATTCGCGGTGAAGGTAACTGGACTAGGTCCAATAGTCTCCAGCGAGCGTGTGTTGCTGCGGGTGTTCATCGTTGCGGGTGATCAAATCCACTAGGTGATTACGCCTGTGCTGTACTGAGGTTGAAGCGGGGGTTGAGCAGTAAATCCGGCGGGACTTTACTGAATGCGGAGGTAGTATCCTTCTGGGTGCGGGAGACGATCCCAGCTGTGTGGAAGGAGACGGGCCTGCGGAGGTTGACCTAATTAAAGATACTTGCTGCAGCGGCGTGGCGGAGGTTGGATATCCCGTATAGATGTACAACGCGTCAATGTGGTTGCAGAGTTTCTGTGGAAAAACCTGTGGAAAAGACTGAGTCCTAGACACAAGGTTTAAGGTAAAATAATACTAGTTCTTTATTTTACATAGGTGAAACTGAGTTTCCAGTATTTCAACGAGAGTGGCTGCGTGGTTCGCTGCCTAAAACAGAATGAAGAAAAAGGAGATAACGTTCTCCTTTTATACAGGTAGAAGTATGAGAACTTTTTTATGGGAGGCTTAGTTGCCCATCTGTTTCGTTTCTTTATGAGCAAGAGCAATTCTGGTGAATTGCTATCTTCTTTCGCAATCCCTATATAAAGGCTAATGGGATTGTGATCAGATATTTTAGCAAGAACATGCTAATCTTGCTTCCACGTGCAAATGCTAATTTCCCCCTTTCCCTTTCTCTTAGATTACCCTTCTCTGTCTAGTCGAAGGGTCATCCGTTGTGCGGCCTCTTTTGGTCTAGTTTGACCAGCTGCGCCGCCCCAGGGGTCGGCCTGCGTGAGAACCGCGTCCGTTACCGTTGTAAACCCCCCAAATAGTCCCAACATTTCCGTAGTTTTTGGATAACTAAAGGAAAAAAAGGTAAGGAAAATGAAAAGAAAGACACAGAGGCTGTATATTGGAAGAATTTTACATTTTAATTTGACCTTGAACAAGGGCAGACATTAATTATAAATGATTAATACATATTAAAACATACATCTCTTTTTCTTTATAAAATAAAACACTATTTTAAAGTGGTTGCAAATATTTATACAGTTCAGAAAGGAGTCCGAAAATGATAGTACAAATTTTGATGTCGCCTTGACACGTGGGTGACGCCCTATATTACGTCTACCCACGTGTTGGTCCGAAATTGGAAGATTACTCGCCCCGCTGTCCCAGTGGGTAGGAGTATCTGTGGATCATGGTGGCCATAACGTCCATCGATTCTGGATCCAAAGAGCAAGAGGGCCTCTTGTCATCTGATGAGATGCGTCTTGCGGGAGGTATTGGATACGCACCATGCCAATGAAAGCAGTGTTGGTACCGCTTGGCGCGTGTTGCGCACCAAAAGCAGCACTCATCTCCGCCTCCAGGTCTTGGATGCTTGGTCAGCACGGTCCACGCATAGTAGTCTGGATCTGCTGGGGATGGAGCAATGTATCGATCCTTTTCTGGAATCTTTGCCAGTTCTTGGTATTTGTCCCAGTACGCCTTCATCCGTTTGGGATCGTCCGCTGTCGTCTGAGACGGGTACTGGAAGTATTGGACAATGACAAATTGTCCCTTAAGCCTTTCGCTGTAATAATCCCAGCGTTCTTTCTTGGACTTGCTAGGAGGTAGGTTGTCTTTCCTATCTGTGCTCTCTGGACGTTGCAGAGGTTTGGGTCGATCATCCGTGGAGGTTTTTGACGGCCTTCTCTGAGAACTCTTCTCTCGAGACTTCGAGCGGGGCTTGGAGTCTTGGTGCCTGTCTGTCCTGGAGCGGGAGACGTGGTCTAATGGTGACGATCTGGGTAAGTCTCCAGACTTGGGTCTTGCTGGTATGGTCACTTCGGAACGAGGTGGCTTTACCTTTGACGTGGACGGCTGCGGAGAGGTACTGATAATTTCGATGTCTGGTGTGGCGTGTAGTGAGAGTTCAGGTGACTTGGATCTGTGCTCTGTTCTAGGTTCCGGCATCTTGGTCGTCCTATGCCTGGGACGTTTCGCGGAACCGCCAGTGCTCATTCGAGCTCGCTTTGTGGCCATGGGCTTGGGTGCAGACAGCTGCAGAGGTTCGGAGCTGCAGGCTTCAGGTGATGCCCCTGCTTGCTGAAGGAATCGATGTTGTCGTTCCGCCATGTCCAGGTCCATTCTCTGTATCGTGACAATAGCAGTTGTGGCGTCTCTTGTGCGGGTGGAATGATGCTTGTGGCCGTAGGTGCCGATGTGTGTGTTAAACTTGTGGCTGTGTTGTCCATTGTACCTCTGGTTCCCTGGTGACTTCAGGTGAGTGGTATGGCACCGTCGTAGCTGTGCGGGAGAAAGACTGGTCAGGAACTTGGTCCAGCTAAGTTGACACCTGTTGCGGGAGTTCGTGCTCCGGTGTGGCGGCACGTGGCTGCGGGGTTGCGTCACGTTGCTGCGGGGTTGCGGCATGTTGCTGCGGGGTCGCATCCTGCGGAACTTCAGGCTGTTTGATTGCTTGTAGCGGTTTTATGTTGTTTACTTCCTGTAGGAAGTCCGCTACTGTGGCCTCCAGATCTGGAAATGCTGGTGACAGTCGTTGGTGCGTATTCATCCCATGTTGTTGTACCTCCGCAAAAAGTTGTGGGGTGTAAAGGATGACCTGTTGCTTGTCCCGTAGGTGGCTTTCATATGTGTCGCACAGGCGCTCCATCCTTTGGTACTGCAACAATAGTTGGTGGTATGCTGTCCTGACCTGTCTTAAGTCTGCCTCTACCAGTTTAGTGGTGATGTCTGCCAAACGTTGATATTCCGCTTCGTTCTTAGCCATTTTGGTGAAAAACACCGCATCAGATGACATTTTGGAGACTGCGTCGAGAAGATGGTGATGCGTTGTCCGAGTTGGATCCGTAGAATCGGTTTTGGCGCACTTCTGTAGAGCGGAGTTGGCCTTGACCCAGGTGCTTCTTGCTTGGTTGATTATGTCTATGATTTCAGGAATAATCTGTGCAGCGGATGCCAGTGAGATGTCCTTTTCTGGATGGTGACCCTCCGTGGACTCTGCCGTCTCTAGGATTGAGGTACTAACCCCTTGTTGCTCGCTGATGCGCATTGCTTCACGGGCTCTGGATGTAGGATCTTCGTTTGATTCTTTAAGTCCTGGAATGTGCTGGTGTTGTCTCATCATGACATCATATTCTTCTTTTAAAACACTGGACGCAGATGGTGGTGCTTGAAATTCGAAAGTTGTAGCGGGAGACATCGGTTCGTCTAATTGAATTTGGATGATTTCGGCCATATTCGAAATGTTGGTCCATATGAAATTCGCGCACTGGGACACGTAAATAATTTTGGATAATTTCGAGCCTGATCTTGTAGTAGTAAACTTTTGACGATCGAACTGGAAATGGTATCGAAATGTTTTTCGACCTCCCCTTTAATAGGTTTCTGGAGTCCAGCTGATCGATTATGGGCCCATCCGAATCATGTATTTATCCGTTGGTGTCAAGTTACAATTTTTATGATCGTTGTTTCTCACGGGAAGGAGTAGTGGGGTCATGCCCTCAGGTTTTCTTGGAAAGGCGCGAAAGTGACAAACCTTTACAGGGTGCTTCAGAAGTGCCGCGTAGCCGACATACTTGACTAATAAGTCGGTGTCAGGTTCAATACGGCCATTGTTGTAGAAACTAGGGCATAGTATTTCTTCATATACCCTGCCCTGGGACCTTTCCCACCCTTGTTCTATGAGAACATGTGCCGCGCGGCCCACTTTGTAGAAAAGTGTCCTTGGGGCGTTATCTCTTTTAAGGTGCTCAAAATTAAGTTTTTTTAACTCCACAAAGTGCGAAATTTTCGCAAATGTGCAGACATAATTTATGAGCATTTCTTCCCCTGTTTCCATGTCCTGTTGTAGGACATATTCCCGAATGAAATCCCAAAATTTTAGGACTACAGCTTTTCCAAAATCTTCGAAGCAGTTAATCATGGCTTCCGACAAGTCGTGCATAATTACTGCCTGGAATCGTAGTGGCTTATTTACCAATCTCCCAGATTTGGTTACTATATTTGTGTTCGACTCCGAAACTTTTTCCAGACTTGTTTCTGACGCCACGTGGTGTTCGCACACTTGTTCCGCGTCGCTTGGTGACGTCATTGCTGCTGCCACGTGGTTGCTGTCAGATTCCTCCACATCCGCTGTTGATGTCTCCATTCCTTGTGGTAAGATCTCCTTCTTTGACTGCTGTTGGGATTCCATGGTGATTGCTTATAGAAGCTCTTCATCTTGGTGATTCAACAGGGCCGTGGATGGTGCAATGCCCTTTTTTGGCCGTCCTGGAGGTTTTCTTCTTGGTTGCGGAGGTTGGCTATTCTTCTTCACCTTAGGTTTTGGTGCGGAAGTAGCCATCTGTTGCGTAGGTTGAGGCATCTCTTTTAGACCCATGTCTAGATGTACTAAGTCTTTGGCGTTATAAACTCCTTTGACTTTGTCATTGAGGGTGTCCTTAATTACGAATGAAGTGGGGCCCCTGACATGTACTATTTCGTACGCGCCCTCTCTCCTTGGGTTGAGCTTTGCCATGATGCCACGTGTGCTGCAACTTTGGGCGCGAATTTTCATTAAAACCTTGTCACCCACTTTGAAATTTGGCAAGACTGCTTTTTGATTGTTTTAATCTTCTTTTGTCTCCTTGACTGAAACTCCTTGCTAGCCACAGCTCACCTGACGACCATAGGTTCCACGACGATGGTTCATCAACGGTCACCTGAGATCAGCCAGCCGACGCCCAGAGTTGGTACAAACCACGAGAGGGTTAGAGTTGATTACTATGCCAATCCTTTGGTTCAGAGGGCATATGCATCTTTAATGCAGGAAAATCATTTCTTTTCTAAAAAAAATTTCATTTTTACTCCAGAAAAATCGTATTTTTACTGGTAAAAACAATCCATTTTTACTTTAGAAAAATCATGTTTTTTCAGTAATGAAGACTGCACTTTTAGTGCAGAAAGTTATCACTTTTCTAGCTGATCATGGAAGATAACATGCTCGTGGCAGTCTAACTCGTGGACTGCCCTGGGAGGCAAAAGCTCTAGCTACGCAGCTGTTGCTCTGGTGTTGAATGGACTGTTGCCAGAGAAATCTGCAACATTACGATGATTGGGGTCAGGATACCTCGTAGGCACACGCCCATCATGCATGTTCCTTGGACGGAACACTTCACCACGTAAAAGTGTAAGACCCGTATCATGGACTTCAGAATATTTTTACATTTGCTTATGAAATATTGCATTTTTCACGAATAAAAACTGCACTTTTATTGCAGAAAGTTAGCACTTTTCCAGCTGTAAAATAACTTTTTCGTGCTTAAAAACTGCATGAGAAAATTTTGCACTTTTGCTACTTTTCACGATTGAAAACTGCACGTTTAGTGCTGAAAATAAGCACTTTTGCTGCTAAAAAAAATTAGAAGGCTAAAGTTAGATGACAATGGCATCTAAAGAATTTGTATTATTTGCCAAAATGTTATACTTAGTTGCAATTTCAAAATAAATGATTTTGCATACATAAGTTTTTAAATTATATATAGATATATATTACAAATTATTAGGAAAATTGGACGAAATCTAACACATAATTTTTAAAAAAATGAATTAGAAATTTACCTTCCATGATCAACATTAAGGCAACTCTAATTCCAGTGCTCTGTGTCTTTTTTTATTTTGTTTCTCCAAAAGTAACCAATCATTTTGGCTATAAATAAATTGCATCATTATTTCATTATTTCTTATTGCACATTAATTCTAGAAGTCTGACTGCCTTATATTCCCATATGCAGCTACATAGTGACCAAACAAATTTCCCTTAGCTAATTTTGCCCTTTTGGGATTAAAAATTCACAAGAATGTGTTGGGTGACCTATATTTGGGTCACCAAAAGATGACCAAGTAGGTCTATGTATATCCTGGATTAGCGGATTATTATTTGCTAAAAGTATTGTGTTTGATAAATTAGAATTTGTGGTGGTAGAATAAAAAATTTTTTTTCATAAGGGTGTCTCACTTGAAAATGCCACCCCCAAAACGTGCTGCCCGGGGCGGACTGCGCTCCTCCTACCCCTCTTACTATGTTACTGCAGGGCAAACATTGTTCTACCCCATGGATATGGACCAGCGCATGCATCTATCAATGTATCGTTGCCCACGCATCAGCGTCTGGGTACCTAAGAGGTACTCGAAAGCCCAGATTCAACTCCGTCGACAGCTGTCGTAGCAGCACACATGTCTCCAGTGTCCGCCCAGTGGGCGGCACAACTGCAAGATGCCTATGGTCTTCAGACCATATTTTCCCAAGTACCCAAATTTAAAGGGAAAAATTGCACGTTTATGTCTTAGCTATACAGTTTTACACTTCAAGCTGACACGTTTCATCTTTAAATGAAAAACGTTGAAGCACATTTTTTGGGTTCTCCAAGATGAATCAGCTGAATGGTGGCAAAATCACCAAGATAAGGTGTCATCATTTCAGGATGCACTCTAGCGTATGAAAGCCAGATTTGGTAATCATGAATCTGACTACGTCATCAGTCAACGTATGCGTCAGATGAAGCAACAAAAAAGCCAAATCTCCAGCGAGTTTGTTGACAACATGATGTCCAAGTTTCGCACCATGGCCAGACAACCACCGATAGAAACTCAACTAGAAATCATCTATCCGGCGTTTTTTAAAGGACGTGGGGCCTCTTATATTAGAGATTTCAAAGGCCCCTTCCCTTTAGGGTTTAGCTTTGCTGTAATGCCCTGAGTGGCGCAGCTTCTCTCTCGGTGTTTCAGTAGGACCTTGTCACCGAGTTGATATCCAGGAAGGATCGCCTTCTGGTTATGGACCTTTCTTCTGCGATCCTGGGCTAATTCCAATTTGTCTTTCGTCTCCTGTGCAGTTGCCGACAGCTCTGATAGGAATTCTGAAAACGAGTGACGGACGAACGAAGGATCCGCACAGAATTCACTAAAACCCAATAGGTTATCGTGGGGACTCCGTGGTGCTCTTATATGAGTAAGGTAGAACAGGGAGTGCCCCATGTTGTCATTAGTGGCCGCATTCATCGCCCACTGCACAGCTGCCATATGCAGGTCCCAGTCCGTATGGAGCTGGTCCACTGCGATGGCTAACTTGGTTTTCAAGTCCCTGTGGCATCTTTCCACCATGTTAGCTTGTGGGTGGTAGCTAGCGACCCTTTGGACCTGAAAGCCTAGGGCTATAGAGGCTTGGTCCATTACGGCCGAGATAAACTGGGGTCCGTTATCACATCGTACTTATCGAGGAGTTCCATATCTCAGGCATACCTTATCTATGAATATCTTAATAATTGTCTCCACCAAGGTGTCCCTAACGGGGAACAGTTCTGTAAACCCGGTGCAGACATCCATGGCAGAGAAAACATGGGAGTATTCCCTGGGGGTCAAAGGTAGGGGTCCCACCAGATCGATGCTTACTGTATCAAATCGGGGCGGTATCGCTGAAGACGAGATGGGGTGGTATCAGGATAATTGAGGGGTTTGTACTTAAGATATTCCTCACATATCGCGATAAGGTCCTTCACCTGTTGTCTCATTCCCATCCAGTAGTATTTTTTTGTGATTCGCTCTATCGTAGCTAGTACCCCTGGATGTCCCGCTTCAGGCAGGTTATGATTCCACTGAATCACCCTAGCCTGTAAGAGAGCTGGGACCACTAGTTGAGGTTCCTCAGAGTCCACATTCTTCAAATGACGGTAGAGTACTCCCGCTTTCATGGAGTACCCTCGATCAAGTTGAGTCTTCATTTCCATCCCGGATGGATCGTCTTCGCCTTCCATGTCTTTGATGATTTTCAGACACTCAGGATCCTGCAATTGGAGATTGCGAAAATCTCCCGCTGTAATGGGCTGTTCATCTGATAAGAAGAGATGGATTAGCATGACTGGTTCCACTTTGTCTGATCCACGGGACAGCATATCCGCCAATACGTTCAGCTTTCCTGGAATGTATTGTATGTCGAAGACATATTGCTGGATTTCCATAATCCAGCGTGCGATGCATCCCCGAGGTTCTTTGGTGGCCAGGATGGATCTTTGAGGGGCATGATCGGTGTGAACCACAAACGTCAGCCCATCTATATAACCCCTAAATCTTTGTATCGTCCATAATATGGCCAGGGCCACTCGCTCTGTCGTGGAATAATTGGATTGGGCTGGTGAAAAGGATTTTGAGGCGTATTCCACCACCCTAAATTCCTCCGCATCCCCTTGTCCTAGGACAGATCCCATTGCATCCTGACTAGCGTCAGTGTACATATGGAAGCTTTGTTCGAAGTTTAGCTGGGCCAATACGGGGGCGGTGGTTAGCCATTGTTTCAGCTCATTTACTGCCGTTTTACATGCTTCGTCGAAGACATAGGGCATGTCTTTCTTTAAGATGTGGTGTAACGGAGAGGCGATTGTGGATAGATTCGGGTTGAATTTTCCGAACTATTTGCATGAGGCCAAAAATGACTTTAGTTGTTTGATGTTGATAGGGAACGGAAGTTTCAAAATGGCGGCGATTTTCTCTGGGTTGGGACTAACCACTTCAGGGGAAATCATATGTCCCAGGAATTTCACCGTGGTGACGAAGAAATGACATTTCTTCCTTTTTAGACCTAAGTTGTGGTCTTGCAGGAGTTCAATTACCCTTCTTACATCAAACAGGTGTCGCTTGAAATCGTCGCTCATGATGAGGTCATCCTGGTACACCTCAACGGTGATGTCAGGTAGCACTTTGATAAGTTGATCCACCAGTCGCTGGCAGTGGGCGGCCGAATTGCGAGTGCCAATAGGCATTCTGGTATTACAGAATGTGCCTGAAGGAGTTAAGGTGGTGAAATATTTCTGGGATTTCTGGCAGATGGGAACCTGCCAATAGCAATTGGTTAGGTCCATCTGGGTCATGTATCTTTTTCCTGTTACCCTAGCGATCAAATCGTCAATCTTTAGGAGAGGATAGGAATCGGGTACAGTGACCTTATTTAGGGCCCTAAAGTCCGTCACCATATGGAATTCTTTAGTTGACCCAGGTTTAGCCACCAATAGAGAAGGGGCGGCCCACTCAGATTTGCAAGGGATAAAAAATCCCTTATCTAACAAGGCTTGGACCTTCTCGATCAGAATCCTCCGTTTTTTGGGGGAGCTAATTTGATGGCTACAGGTTTGGAATCAGGTTTGACCTGGATGGTCTGAGGTTCCACTAGCGCGAGACCAATAGGTTCCTCTAGCACTTCTGCCAGGTCCATTAACATTTGATTGACAGCCTCCGTTTCCTTGAGGTATAGGGAAGCGCCTTCATTTTGTCGCAGTCGGACTTCTTGTGCTCCTCCTGAGTTAGATCTCAAGGAGAAGGCAAATAGGGGCAAAGGGACCCTTAGTGAACTAGCTCCAATGGGTTCCTTGGCCCTATCTTCGGGAACGTTTATGTCCTCAAATCCCCAGGTCATTGAACCATAATTAATCACTATGGACGCTTCCGCCAGGAAGTTAGTGCCGAGGAGAATTAGAGGGACTTTATTCGAGGGGACCAGGGTTAAGTTAGTATAAATCGTTTTTCCTAGTAATCGCAGGGGGGCGTTTACCATGTATACGTCCGTAGGAACGGGAGTTTGATCTGCCAACTGGATTAACTGGATAGTATGGGCCATGGGTAGAGCCATTTGTTTTACGCTATCGTATACTGTACCTCTGCCCACGCAGGTGGAGGCTCCAGTATCCAATAGTCCTGTAAACTTGATCGCGTTGATCTCCACTTGTACGTTGATGAGGAGATCATTGGGATCTAGGTTTTCCCTTGGGAAGAGTGGGTCCTGCTGGGGATTCACATGCGAGACCTTCAACATCATCGCTTTGGCTGCCTTGGAATGACATTCGTTAGGCCAGGTGTATAGGGTTACGTTGGGGGTACTGCACACTGGACACCCTGTTTTTGGTGTCTTCTTTGGTGCGGTGTCTTCTTGTCCAGCGGGACCACGTCGGTCCCTTTTCCGGTTATTGTAGGGAGGTCGTCCCTGTCCTCCCGTACCTTTGGCTGGTTCCGCCGCAGGGGTTTTATAACCATCTTTGATTCGGGAACGATCCTTGCTCGCATGGTAGGGCTTGTTTTCCTTATAGTTATAATTACGAGGCGTGTCGTTCTTGCGGTTGTCCGTTTTCTTTTGGTCCATAGATTTCTTTGGAGAGTTACGGCATGGAGATGCGTCTTTATTCCAACTTTTCGCATTTATAAGCGCTTGCTCGTAGTGTTGGACAGTATTGTACAATTCTTTCTAGGTCCGTACGTGGGATAGTAGGAACTTTTGGGTGAGTTCTGGGTGCAACGCGTGGTAAACCATCTCCATCTGCATTTCCAGACATGGTACACGATCCATGTAGTGAAACCGTCAGAGCATGGAGTCCATAAACTGCGTGGAGTCCGTTCCTCGATAAGGCGTGGAGTTTTTGGTAGGCAAAATGGTCCGGTTCAGCATCCCCAAATCGGGCCTTCATCCGTTCCACTGCATTCTCATAAGGGTCTAATTTGTCATGGTGTATTTGCCACCAATGCATGGCCCCTGCAGAATCCAGAAAAAGGCGCTCCATCGCTGTTGTTTTGGGACCTGATAGCTATCTGCTGCCACGTTAAACTGATACCAAAAGTCCTTAAATAGGCTTTTGTCCCAAGTAAAACGGGGGATTTGTGCGAAAGTGGCTACCAAGTTGTGGGCATCTTTTAGTTGGTAGGCCCTTTGAGGAGTTATATTGCCTATTCCCTCACTGTATGGGTCCTGCCGTATTGTGGGGGCCTATTCCAGGGCATCATGGTATAGCTACCGTTCCCCTGGATGGGTAAGACTCCTCGTCTTCATATCGCGGCATGGATAGTTCCTCCTCTCGTAGTGGTATTGACCTCTCCAAACGGGGATCTCTATCATTGTCCGCATGGAACAAGGGTTGATGGGTGAAAAGTCCGCCATCCGTCTTGGAGCAGGGCTAGGGTACCGCTTTGGCACGTAGCCCTCTTCCATTGTTCTTGGTAGGATTACTTGTCCCGACAGGCGGTTTATGCTGAACCCTCTGTCGATGTCCTGCAGTGGATCCTCCCATGGATCCAGGGTTGTGTTCCCAGGGGTTGGCTATGTTTTTCCCCTTTAGGTAGGTGCCCCATCATTCTTCCATGCATTGCTCTCTAATCTGGGAGCAAGTGGGTTGGATGGGGCAGAAGATGGACGAGACACCTGAGCTCGTCTGTCCATTTGTTCTTGGAGTTGCGCAATCGCTTCCTCCATTTTTCTTGGTTTCTCTTGTTCTTGCTGTAACTGTTGTTGCAGCTGGTGGAACTCCGAAGTTGTTCCGGATGTTCCTGGTGAAGAGTATGATAGGGACTTCTCGTAGTCCTTTCGGTACTGTTCCTTTTCTTGGGAATAAAGTTCCGGATTTGTAGTGGCTAGCTGTTCCACTTCAGCTAGGGGATACCTTGCACTTGACGGATTTGTCCTTGAGTTAGGATAGTAATCCATGCGAATGGTACCTTGCGCAGGAGGCGGAAACGGTGTTGCCTGAGCTCGTTGGTCGGGGGTCACTCTGCTTCCCGTAACGGTTTGGCAGTTCGTGATGCTTGCTGCTGAAGTCGCCCTTGTTCCGGATGTTGTTGCAAGATTCTGGGCCACCGCCCCAAGCATCTCTGGAATATTTCCTTTCGTCGATGGTGGGTATGGTGTTCCTTCATCTACATGTGCTAGATCGATAGGAGGCATCAGCGTTTGTGCTTTTACTGTTGGGTGCCAATTATTAGGCACCCCTTCCTTAGGATATCCTAGGGCCTGTTCCGGACCCTCGGACGTCAAGGAAGGTCCTAGGGTAAGTTCTGGGACCCCTGACGGACGGGCCGTGCGACGGGTGTTCATATCTACTGGGTGATCAGGGCAGCGGAGGGAAGAAGGTCGCAGCGGAGGTTAGTTGGGTGCAGAGGCAGGCGGAGGTTACTTGGCGGCGGGAGTTGTCCTGTCGCGAGGAAACGGGTTTTAGCATGAAGCGGTAGAGCATGGCGGTAAAAAGGACGTCTTCCTCTGGTAGGCATAATCGCTGGTGGCCGCTGGCGGGTTGACCCAAATATGTTCGATATCGGAGGGTGGGGGATAATAGAAGATTAGTCCTCGTTCCTTGGATATCTAAAAAAGAGAAACTGGGGGAAAAGATAGAGACGGGTTCAATTTGTTTTAGGGTTAAAATAACTTTGTGTTTTATTCAAAAGTTTTGAACTTTGGACACTGACAAGAGGTTCGCAGTCTAGAACTGCTCATATCAGAATGAGTTGATTTAAAGAGAGAATCCTCTCTTTATATACACTTTTAGCATGGGAACTTAACAGTAACATTAGTTATAGAAATGTGTTATCATGCTGTTATCTTTAAATTAGTAATTGCAAAAGCGGCGCGTTCATACAATCATGCTAATTTATGATTTCCCTTTTCTCAGTAAACTCCTGTAGACGTCTGGGAAGTGGGTCAGTGGACATCGTTCGGCATCCAATTTCCTGTAGGTATTTTGGAAATTGGTCTAGGTACGCTATGTCCTCCTGGTTCCTGTCGTATTACAGCTGATGACAAAGGATTTTTTCACTTCACGAACAATTGCACGTTCTACAATGCGAGAGAGCTCTACTGGTCGACCAGATTGGGGCAAAGTTTCAATTTTTTCAGTCTCTTTATATTTTTTAGTGATTTACTTAACTGTTGGTACTGGTTCATTCACTATTTTTGCAATTTCAGCAAACGTTTTTTCTTCAATTCTTAACTGTACTAGCAATTTTCTGACTTCTTCACTGGTTTGTCTTCTCTCCCTCATTTTGTAACATTTTTGGCATATAAATGATGCCAGCAGCTTTCTATTCTCTTCTGCTAATTAAATATTCTGATACCAGTATCAAATTTTATATGTAAATTGTAAATGCAACTTTATTTTT
>JAQGAE010004167.1:0-13246 GCA_034696685.1 Julus scandinavius
GCATTATCGTATTTTACATCAATTTATATGGTAAAAATTGTTTCGCTTAACGAGTGTTTCGCTTTACGAGTAAGACTACAGAACGAATTATACTCGTTATGCGAGGTCCCACTGTACATACCTCTAGAGTCAAAAAGTTCTGGCAACAAGCTTATAATTTCGAAAGGAAGTCTCGCAAGAATGGGAGCTTTGTAGTTATACTGCCAGTATCCCCTCTTTAAAAAAATCAATGGTCCACGTGAAAGAGTTTGTACCATGTGACCTGGCGTGTTTAATTGATCGTTGTTAGATTTTGGTGTCGAATTTTAAAAATGACGATCTTCGAACAACGCGCATACATTAAATTCGGCCACCGATTGGGCAAAAAACCCCAACAGAAACGTGAAATTCTTCATAAAGTTCAGTACGAGTTCATGAAACAAGGTGAAACAGTTAACAAGGAACGCTACAAAATGATCCTTATACTCTGGACACACTATAAACTTAAACTAGTTTATGCAAGAATACTTAGCCAAGCAAGACACTGGCCATTAGCCATCACCCGGTAGCCGTCAGCCACGAGCCGTCAGCCGTTAGCCGTCAGCCATTGGGTTTTGGTGTTCTTCTAGACAACAATACTTCAGTCGGTGCTCAGAGAACAGGGAAGTTAGACATCTCTCACTCTCAACTCTCAACTCTCAACTTCAACTGCAATTTCACCTCCACTATCTTCAGCAAGTTGGACCAACAATCAAGGAAGAATAGTTGTGAGTTGCATCCACCAAACGGTCCTTTTAAGGACCACACAGGAAGTAAGAGATTCCTAATAGCAATTAAAAGGTAGACCTCCCTTTGTCTGTTTGTTGTTGTTTATTCTACTTAACACCAACAAAAACGATGTTATTAAAAATTCGACGATTGCATTGAAAGAGGTTGCTAAAAATGGGTTTCAAAAATGTTTTGAACAATTTTACAAATGCTGGCAAAGGTGTGTTGTTGTAGAAGGACAATTCTTTGAAAATAATATATTTTCTGTGTTCCGTTTTCAGTTATTGTGTCAGTGCCAGAACTTTTTGACTCTAGAAGTATGTCACTATCTGCCATTTTTTAACTTTTTTGGCCAAATATGCCATTTTATGTCACTGAAAATATATGGTAGCAAATATAAGAAACTGCAATGTATATTATTTGTTCAGGTATGTGGCACATACAACATATTGACATAAAATACACGAACACGTATGGGAATACTACAGGCATATATGGATAAACATGTACACGCGATGTATTCGAATATCCCCCCAGGGATGACATTTTAGTAAATATATACTAGTGAAAAAAAGTCTAAACTGTATCGAGTAGTATTTCCTTTCAAACAAGATTTCAACAGCATCAAGACCGCTATTGATTCGTTTTAAAAGATTTGAAAGGAGGAAATACAGATCGATGGTGTGTCAGCAATAAAAAGACCAATTTGCGGTCCATTTCCAAAATGCTATTTATTATTACATCACACTGAATGCTGGACATCCGCTTAAAATGGAGGAAGCACTCGGTGATTGCCTGAAAAATCTCATGTTAAGGTGGAAAAATCATACATGGGCCATGTATGGATATAAGTACGTACCTTTTTCTGTACGCGTAAACATCACCCGCTATCTACACATCTATTTATACATGGCTATATGTATGGTGTTTCAATACATGAACACCATAATCTACATGTATATGACAATACAGAGTTTGATATGGCTTTCACATGTAATCCAATAATGGATTCTTGGAAATTTTCAAAATTTTCAGTAGCGCAAATGGAAGCGCTTTATGGTCGACTTTTCATTTTTAACGATTTTTATTGCAAATTAAAGGGGCTAACGTCACATTTTACCTTTTATGAAACACAATTTAGTGCATTTGAAATAACTATAAAAAAAATAAAACGTGATGTTGGGAGCAGTTAAGTTTATAGAGAAAACTCCATTATTATGCTTTGCAAAATTCCTTTTTGAAAATAGTACATGTTTATGGCAATGAATGGTATTCATAGTATAACTTAAAAATGTAAGATTATACACTTTATATGATATTATGTAATAGACATCTTCTATGAATATAGCGCATAGTCTGAAATACAGTCATGGGAAAATGCAAATTAGACAAAACTTTGACATATTTGGAGATGCATGGAAATTTTGCAAACTTAAAAAAAAACTACTTATTTTTTTGTATTTTTGTTTGTGCTAATCTTCAAGTTGTGCCACATGTGCGAAAAACGAGCTCGTTATAACACGATTTAGAGATAGTTTTGAAGTCCAATTATTTCGATTATCGATTCAATTTTTACATATTTTTTCGTCGTTATCCGGTATTTTCCACTCCTATTTCATATATATTTTCTTTTTGCAAATGCAAAACGTAAACGTGTGGAGTATTAGAGACAAAAATATTAAAATCTTTGCATTCTTTTCAAAAAACTTTTTGTATCTTTGATTTTTTTTGTATGGAGTGACAGCTGGTTGCATTTTTTCTTCGTTTTTCTTCTTCTTTGGGTCCGTTTTTTTCGTGCCTTTTCCCATTTGCTTTCGAGACCGTTATATAAACATTATTGGGTAGATCTCGTCCATAAACATGGCTTTTTTTCGACGCTGCAAAAATTGATTTTCCCCTCCTGTGGCCGCGAAAACAGTTTGGGTTTTCGTGAATCCCATCTGTTGTTGTTATTGAATTCGTGGTCACTTGTCCAAACTTGTTGCCGATTGTCCGAAGGGGATCGACTGATTTCTTGCTGTTTCTATCTTTCCGAAAAGATGCCCTTTGATACACACTTTTACGTCGATAATTTGTAGCGTGTGAATATGGCAGATGCGATGGGGAAAATGTTGATTATTTCTGCTATGAATCTGGGGAATCATCCGTGAAAAGAAAGCCCTAACCCCTTTTCCAGCAACATTGAATTAAGCGAGTGGAACAGGGGGGGATATCGATCACATTTAGGGAGGAAAATCCAAATAGCTCAGATGACCCCTGGACAGGGGCTCAACCTTCTTAAGTTAGGAATAGAAAATTTAAAAATATCGAAACCGGCGGAAAAAAAATCAAATTAAAAAAATATTGCCTGTCAGAAAATGCTATTCAGACAAAAATTGATACCTGTAACCCCGTTTGATACGATATTTTAGATAGGGTAGAAATATTTTTTGTACATACTTTATTTTTCTACCTTTGACCTGGTTCAATTCAAGGATATTGTTGTTTGAATCTAGATTTTGGATTTGTTGTAACATATAACAACTTGATCTTATCAGTGAGCAGTTTCATTTAATATTAAATAATGGAATATGAGACATAAAACTCAAGAAATATAAAATATTATCGATTTTTATTTCTGCCCCTTGTAGGCAGGCAATCACTGCTAACATTGAAGCTTGCAGTGATTGCTTTTTATAAGGGGAAATTAAAAATAATTGTGGGGTTAAATCAGTGTTTTTCAACCTTTTTCAAACTAAAATTACAAAGAATGACGCTTAAAATTACCGCGGCACACTGATTAGAAATCAGAAATTGTCACGGCACACGATTTATTTTTTAAGGATAGATTTTTCTCTCATTTTTTCAATGAAATAAAGAAAAATTACGTTTTTTTAAAAAAAAATTTGGTATTAGATGAACATTTTTAATGTTTTTTATTCACAATTAGTTTATAGAAGGTTGTACATACTTTATTTTTCTACCTTTGACCTGGTTCAATTCAAGGATATTGTTGTTTGAATCTAGATTTTGGATTTGTTGTAACATATAACAACTTGATCTTATCAGTGAGCAGTTTCATTTAATATTAAATAATGGAATATGAGACATAAAACTCAAGAAATATAAAATATTATCGATTTTTATTTCTGCCCCTTGTAGGCAGGCAATCACTGCTAACATTGAAGCTTGCAGTGATTGCTTTTTATAAGGGGGAATTAAAAATAAATTGTGTTAAATCAGTGTTTTTCAACCTTTTTCAAACTAAAATCACAAAGAATTACCGCGGCACACTGATTAGGAAGCAGAAATTGTCACGGCACACAATAGATTTTCCTCTCGTTTTTTCAATGAAATAAAGAAAAATTACGTTTTTTTAAAAAAACAAAATTTGGTCTTAGATGAACATTTTTAATGTTTTTTATTCACAATTAGTTTATAGAAGGTAAAATTTTACCGATTAAAAAAACACTGGGTTAATTAGTATTGATTAAGTTTATTTACCAAACATTGTGATCTAAATTATGTGGTATAGTTGAATGCAATAGGGATAAATTAATGAAAGGTAAATGTTTATCCTTCTTATAGATGAATAAAACTTGTGTTTTCTTTAATTAATCAAAACTTTATTTATTTATGAATTATAATGAAAAAAAACACAAAATACACAAATCTTTGTTAAAAGATATCCTTTCCTTATCTTGGTTTAATATTTTGTGCCATAAGTTTTAACCGTGGTTAATGATAGTGTTTTCTACAGCTTTGTGTTAGCTGAATTTGTGTTACTGCTTTTTAAGATAGATTTATCTACCGTAAACTTTCTTACCTTTTTTCTAATTCCATTTCAGTTTTATGTTTGTGAATTACATTTATCTGTACATGTAATCTTGTCTCAGACGTTTGCAGTAAACCAAAATGTTGCTTTTTTTTTTCTCTTTCACAAAATGCTCGCGTAAAAATTTACGACCGTCGTAAACGACAATCCCAAGATGCGGTTTACTCCCGCAAATAAAATGAAACAAAATTGTATTAATGGAAATTAAATACCACGCATCATTTTTGTTTAAATTTAAACCATATATCTTTAGACAGATTGGAAATGCAGTATACAATGGTTACATAGTAAAGATTTCACCATACATCAACCAACAATTAAGGTATTATATTCTGAGATGTATAGGCCATATTTGGTCCTTGATGGACCATATTTGGCCTTTGAAGGGCCATACCCGGATGGAAATGTTTTATATGGGCACGTGTGGGCCATGTATAGCCATGTTTAAGGCCATATATAGCCTTGCATGGGCTATACTTGGCCCTTGATGGGACATATATAGCCATGCATAAGCCATATTTGATCCATGATTGACCATATTTGGCCTTTAAAGGGCCATACCCAGATGGAAAAGTTTTATATGAACATGTATGGGCCATATTTAACCATTAATGGGCCATACGTAAATAGCCATGTATGGTCCATATATAGCCATGCTTGGGCCATACTTGGTCTATGCTTGGGCCATACTTGGTCCATATATAGCCATGCTTGGACCATACTTGGTCTATGCTTGGGCCATACTTGGTATATATCTAGCCATGCTTGGACCATACTTGGTCTATGCTTGGGCCATACTTGGTCCATTTCTAGCCATGCTTGGGCCATACTTGGTCTATGCTCGGGCCATACTTGGTCCATATCTAGCCATGCTTGGACCATACTTGGTCTATGCTTGGGCCATACTTAGTTTATCCTTTGGCCATACTTGGTCCATATCTAACCATGCTTGGACCATACTTGGTCTATGCTTGGGCCATACTTGGTCCATTTCTAGCCATGCTTGGGCCATATTTAGCCATGCTTGAACCATACTTGGTCCATATATAGCCATGCTCGGGCCATACTTGGTTTATGCTCGGGCCATACTTGGTTTATGCTTGGGCCATACTTGGTCCATATCTAACCATGCTTGGACCATACTTGGTCTATGCTTGGGTCATACTTGGTCCATATCTAGCCATGCTTGGGCCATACTTGGTCTTTGCTTGGGCCATACTTGGTCTATATCTAGCCATGCTTGGACCATACTTGGTCCTTGATGGGACATATATAGCCATGAATGCGCCATATTTGGTCCTTGATGAACCATATTTGGCCTTTGAAGGGTCACACAAAGCCATACTTGACATTTGAAGGGAATACATAGCCATGTATGGGCCATACTTTACCCTTGATGGACCATATTCAGCCATGTATAAGCCATATTTGGCCCTTGAAAGGCCATATCTTGGGCATAATTATTACCATACATGGGCATATATGGTCTTGTATGGGCATACCTGGACATTTCTGGACTTATCTGGCCATATAATGTCCAGACGTGTCCAATTTCTGGTTTAGCCATATTTGTAATTAGCCCTACATATGGACTTAGACCATATATAGACCTTACATAATTTTTTAAACCAGGTTATGCTCATCCTAAATAATCCTACCCTAATGGATCTCTTATCCCTCAGGGAGTAACCTAAAGTGTTTGAAAAAAATAGTGGTTATTAAGTAAATTAAACGCGTGTGTAATGTTCGATATTATCTGTGGTTTGGAAATAAATTCCCTCCAAAAAAGGCATAAATTTGGTGAGTGTTAGAGGCCCATTGAACCTCGGTTTTTCAAATGAATTTCGTATAAAACGTGAGTCTTCAAAGACTTATCTCTATGAAATACGTGCGTTGAATTTGGATTTAATACCCGCGATGTTCCATCGGATTCACTCTGAATTTGACATCGTATTTATCATAATTAAGGCGAGGGTAATATTTCACGTTTTCTTCTCTGGCTTAGATGAGAATCCACGAAAAATAGATATATGTTTGAGCAGAGAGAGAGAGAGAAAAATTATATTGATTACACCTTTTTTTTTTTTTTTTTTTTTGGCAGTACATAATGAAGCCCAAACATTCGTAGCATGTTTGATTAATTTATAGGCGAATTTCGTTGCCTATCTTAGTTGCATTTTGGGGGTGGAAAAAACAGACATTTTTTTACGAGATAGAGACGCCAATTTTAGCGTTACAAATTTAGTGTCAAATTGCGAGGATACCGAGCTTTTTATATCGATATAAAAGAGAAAAAAGGGAACTCTAACCAATGTGGGGATTAAGAGAGGAAAAATACGATTTATGTGCACTATATCAAAAAAAATGCCATTATTATTGCTGGCATGCTCAATGGTTTCAACATTCTATAGACTACTAAATACATCTCCAATTTCAGTGTTTATCTTCCGGTGTGCCGTGACATATTAGTGTGCCACGAATGGTCAACAGGTGTGCCGCGAAAGTTAGTGAGAGAGTCAAAAATCTAGATTTTGTTTACTAATTTTAAATAGAAATCATCATTTTATCCCAAATATGTTTTTTTATTTCATTTAGAAACATGGTCTATACCTGGCTGCATTTTGTACTAAGCTCCAAACATGGCTGAAAGTGACCATTCAAAGATGAAGTAATTTAATATTGCGAAATTATTTGACCTTTGACCCTGTTTTCAGGGTCTTTTACATAGGAAGTACTTGAAGGATGCAAAATAGACATTGGTTTGATTTTGAAATTTGTGTAGAAGGACTGATGTATCAAATCTAAAAATGCTTTATTTAGTAAAATGCCCTTCTGTGAATTTATTTCAAGTTTCTTGTGATGGACTTTGATGCACTCCTGTACAGCTTCGAAGCATTGCATTGAAGCCAAGAGACCAATGGTCAACGGTCAAATAGTTTTGCACAATTAAATTACGCACCCCATGGTTCCTATATGTTCCCTTATCACAATTTTTGATTTTTCCCCCGTTAACAAAATTGAGGGGGGACAGACTTTTTAGTCACATTGTATATGGACCATCAAGAGTCAAATATAACATGTTTTCCTCCCAGATACAAGTCCACATGTATCCATAAATATCTTGGTAGATCTTATTTATTCTTACGAGTTCATTATACGTTTTAAAAATGGAAAATGTAAATTTTAAACAATTTTTTTGTTGAAAATTTCGTTTTTGGGATTTTCTGAGCAAATAATAAATCTGGAAAACGTAATTAAAAGCAGGCCCCGGAGTCGAGACTAAAATGACAAGCGGAAATAAATATTTAAATGTGACGAATGAGCCTAGTTTTCCCCGAGGACAGGTTGTGATAAATCTTAACACCAACTCCCAAATTGCGTTGTTTTTATATATATATATATATATATATATAAATTATTAGGCAAGATTATCCCGAAGTGTATTAAAGCAGCTAAAAGACAACATAAATCGCTTTTGGTGGAAGGAAAATAGGTGGCAATTAGTGGTATCGTTAAGAAATAAAATAAGAAAAGCGTGTCTTAATTGTCAGAGAAAAGATTAAGTGAAAACAACAGAAACCTAATTTCCTCCGTCGCCTTTTTAAGCCATGGCATTTTATGCCCCACTTTTATATGGACAGGAATTGGAGTTTTAAATCGGAAGCAGATGGTGGCCATTAAGCCCCTAGACGAACGACTCAAACAGCAGTTTCAAAAACATGCATCCATACATATATGGGGCACATTTCCATTTTAAGCATTGTCATACTACTCCCATTTCCTCATCGAAATAACTTAATTCCCATCGCTGTGCCACAGTGCCCTTTCCTCTACAAACACTGTCAAATTCCTTAATGTAAAAATGTCCCTTCTAAATGTAATTAAGAATGCTGTATCATCCATG
Organism: Julus scandinavius; assembly: GCA_034696685.1. NCBI lineage: Eukaryota > Metazoa > Arthropoda > Diplopoda > Julida > Julidae > Julus > Julus scandinavius. The sequence continues at coordinate 8,466 of JAQGAE010004167.1, forward strand.
CAGAGGAAAATCCGGCGGAGAATCCAAGCTGACCTTTGACCCTGCTTTTAATTACGCTGCTTTTCCAATAACATAAACTATATATGCAGAAGGCGTATGAAAACATGGAAATCCGTAATCCAAATAGAATTATAGTAATTAAGGAGGACCTCAGGTGGAGAAGTTATACATGGACATGCATGGGCCATATATACACATGTGTGGACTTAATGTGGCCCTCGTGTTGTCCATCAAAGTCCAAATATTGTTTTTATGTTGCCCATCAATGGTCATTCATGGCCCATGAACGTCTATATCTAGAATTTCCATATATGGACATGCATGAGCCATATATAAACATGTGTGGACTCAATATGGTTCTTATGTTGTCCATCAAAGCACAAATATTGCCCTTAAGTTGCTTATCTAGAAACATAAATGGCCCATAAATCGCTTACACATGGCTATATATATGTATGTCCATACATTGATTTCCCATATCTGGACATGCATTGACCATATATAAACATGTGTGGACTCAATATGGCCCTTATGTTGTCCATCAAAAGCACAAATATTCTCCTTATGTTGACCATCAAGCACCTTACATGACCCAAGTACTGCTTACACATATATGGCCCGTGAACGTCCATATCTAGAATTTCCATACATGGACAGGCATGGACCATATATACGCATGTGTGGACTCAATCTGGCCTGTAAGTTGCCCATCAAGGACCATACATGGCCCATATACTGTTTACACATGGCTATATATGGCCCATGAACGTCCATATCTAGAATTTATATACATGGACATGCATGGACCATATATACGTATGTGTGGACTCAATCTGGCCTGTAAGTTGTCCATCACAGACCATACATGGCCCATATACTGCTTACACATTGCTATATATGGCCCATGAACGTCCATATATAGATTTTCCATATACGGGCATGCATGGACCATATATAAACATATGTGGACTCAATCTGGCCTGTAAGTTGCACATCAAAGACCACACATGGCCCATGTATCGCTTACACACGGCTATATATGGCTCATGAATGTCCATATATAGATTTTCCATATATGGGCATGCATGGACCATATATAAACATGTGTGGACTCAATCTGGCCTGTAAGTTGCCCATCAAGGACCATACATGGCCCATATAATGCTTACACATGGCAATATCTGGCCCATGAACGTCCATATATAGATTTTCCATCCGGAGTCTTCATTATAGTTACTATTTGGATTGATGATTTACATGTATGGACCATATCTCGCCAATGATGGGCCATATATAACTTACATGTTTATTTTGTGTCCAATTTCGGGAATAGCCATATATGGAAGTTTTGCAGGTTCTATCTGTCAACATTTCACGTTTTTTGTGTGTCGCAGTACTTTTGAAACACGGCTTAATCTGTCGCTAATTAGCAAAGAACGAATGAGATAAGCGTCTGGCTTTAAAACAAACATCATCATCATGATGATGATGATGATGATGATGAACAAGAGCAGCATCAGCAGCGCCACCTTTGTTTGTTCCATGTCGTGTGTGTGTTGGCAATTAGCCCCTCGTGTGTACAGATTTGCATCGTTTTATGATCTGGCCGTTTCTCATATTTGTTATAAATGGCAAACAAAAGCAGGGCTAATGTTTATGATGCTGCTGTCCATCCGTGTTTACGATTAGAAATTAAAATTCATTATCCCATTAATTCAGGCTTATCTGCTACAACAGTCTTAATGAGATCGCTTCCCTTGAATCAAATTCGCGAATACTGGGCCCTAACATATATATATATAGACATGTTTGGTCATACTATCCATTGGGCATGCCATAAAGTACAACTTGGGTGTCCATTTAGGATATTTTCAATATCATATGCAGTATTGACACATTTTTGATGCATAATTTCATTAATGGTACTTTTATAAAAGGGTGTTGATTTGAATTTTATCAATTTATGAACATTTTGGTGTAGTTTGCACCATTTTGGGCTGTAATTTGAGTACCTTGAATAAATTTGAGCAACGAATAAAAGAGTACTGAGTATAACGAGTAATGGAATAAAAATGTACTCAAGATATACGCGTATAATGCACTCGATTACAAAAATGTACTCGTGATGGGTGATTACAAATGTCCTTGAGTATTAATATCTGAAATTATGAGTACCAGTGTAATCGAGTATAAATTTAGAAATATTATAAGACAGTAATTGAGTACATTGAATAAATTTGAGTACTGGATATAGCCAGTAATTGAATACAAATGTACTTAACACATATGAGTACTAAAGTAACTGAAAACAAATGTACTCAAAACATGAGTATAATGTACTTAAAATTGGAGATTCCAAATGTCCCTAAGTATTAATATCTGAAATTAAGAGTGCCAATGTAATCGAGTAGGAATTTAGAAATACTTTAAGGTAGTATTTGAGTACCTTGAATAAATTTGAGTAACGAGTAAAAGAGTACTGAGTATAACGAGTAATGGAATAAAAATGTACTCAAGATATACGCGTATAATGCACTCGATTACAAAAATGTACTAGTAATAGGTGATTACAAATGTCCTTTAGTATTAATATCTGAAATTATGAGTACCAGTGTAATCGAGTATAAATTTAGAAATACTTTAAGGCAGTAATTCAGTACATTGAATAAATTTGCGTACTGGATATAACCAGTAATTGAATACAAATGTACTCAAAATGTATGAGGTCTAAAGTAATTGAGCAGACATGTACACAAAATGTATGAGTACTAATGTAATTGAATACAAATGTACTCAAAACAAATGAGTACTAAAGTAACTGAATACAAATGTACTCAAAACATACGAGTATAATGTACTTAAAATTGGAGATTCCAAATGTCCATAAGTATTAATATCTGAAATTATGAGTGCCAATGTAATCGAGTATGAATATAGAAATACTTTAAGGTAGTAATTGAGTACATTGAATAAGTTTGATTAGCGGACATAACCAGTAATTGAATACAAATGTACTCAAAATGTATGAGGTCAAAGTAATTGAGCAGAAATGTACTCAAAATATACGAGTACTAAAGTAATTGAATACAAATGTACTTAAAACGTATGAGTACTAAAGTAACTGAATACAAATGTACTCAAAACATGAGTATAATGTACTTAAAATTGGAGATTTCAAATGTCCCTAAGTATTACTATCTGAAATTAAGAGTGCCAATGTAATCGAGTAGGAATTTAGAAAAACTTTAAGGCAGTAATTGAGTACATTGAACAAGTTTGAGTACCGGATATAACGAGTAATTGAATACAAATGTACTCAAACCGTATGAGCACTAAAGTTATTGAATACAAATATATTCAATATTTATGAGTAATAAAGTAATTGAGCATAAATGTACTCAAAATAAATAAGTATAATGAACTCGATTACAAAAATATACTTAAATTGGGTGATTACAAATGTCCTTGAGTATCAATATCTGAAATTATGAGTACTAATGTAATCGAGTATAATTTAGAAATACTTTAAGAAAGTAATTAAGTACATTGAATAAATGAGTAACGAGTATAACCAGTAATTGAATGCAAATGTACTCAAAACATACGAGTATAATGCACTCGAATACAAAAATGTACTTATAATGGACGAAATATGTTCATGAGTATAAATGAGTACAATTTGCCTAAATCTGATTACGAAATTACTCATACTGATTTCCTATGACTACTGCTTACATGTCCTCTACTCATTCTATGGAGTATGATTCCACTGTACTCATAATCAGTACGAGTATAATTTGATCAAGTCCGGTTTTCACTTTGTGTCACCAATGTACACGTGACGTCACGAAGGTCCTCCTAAAATCCACCATTTAGAGGTTAATGGCTACTCGAAGAGGTTATCTTCATCCGTAACTTTTAATGAGGAATAATATTTCGTAATTACTTTACATCATACGGTAATGATTTCACTGAATTCACATTTCAGACATCTTTTCCCCCCTTTTGCGATTACAGTATATGATAAGGGCCGAATCAGCCGTTTCCGGTCCCATAGTACTGTAACAATTCACTCGTTTTACATATTATCTATTTAAACGTGGCCTCGATACAATATTGTTGTTGTTGTTGTTATTGAAACAAAGTCTCCTCAGTCTCCCCATTTGAACCCTCTCTTTTATGTATTTATCATTACCCAAATTAGCCCCAGTCGTTTTGTTTGAAAAAAGGGAGTTTTTAACGACGTCAAGGTCCGTTAGTGAACGGATTTACGACGGAATCAACGTTTCGGTAACTACACTTAATTTGGAGAACACCTTCAGCTTTAGACTGATGAGGAATTAAAATTTCATCAGATATGGGCGCCCAGGAGGCCAATGGAGGAAAATGAGGCGACAAGAGCAAACATATATGGGCGAAACGTAGGACCAAAATAACACAGAGTGGATAATTTATACACTCAATTGCTCTAATAAATATCTCACAACATCTATTGTTAAATATAGACACAACAGACATTTTCAAATGTATGGATACTAGACATTCACACTTGGAATTTTTAAACAGACATGATCATATATTGAGATGCCCTATTTGGCCATGAGTGCCAGGGTGAAAAAGTTATGAAAATGATTGGGCTATACATAAGTATGTATTGGCCATACCTGACCCTTAATGGGACATATTTGGCCCTTGATGCATATTTGGCCTGGGTGGAAATGGGGCAAAAGTTATACAAGTATATGGACATTTAGGGACCATAAATGGGCATGTGTGGCCTG
>JAQGAE010004168.1:0-13245 GCA_034696685.1 Julus scandinavius
GTTTAGTTTGGAGGGGTTATAATAGTTTGGAGGGGTTGTTAGTTTATAGGGGTTATAAGTTTGGAGGGGTTATAATTTCGGAGAAGTTATAAGATTAGAGGCAGGGCCGGAGCCAGCCTATGGTAGCCAGCTGGTAGTACTACCCACTCAAAAATTCTGTGTGAATCCTTAAGAGCATATGCATTGTGGGACTCAGCCCAACTAAATAAAAATATTATCAATAGACATATAATATTTAATATTGGTATTACAAAATTAATTCCCCACTATGTGAAATTGCATTTCATCGGATCATACTTATTGTGACCCTGTGATCAACCATGTCCGTATTATTTTCCAACACATATTCTGGAAATCGTGCATACTTTAAAAAAAATTAAGAACGTCAATGAAGGGAAAGGGGTGGACGTCCTTTTTAAATGACCCCATAGGTATACATCTACGTTCTATTTTAAATTGACCGTGAATTGGGCCTCCAGGCCTTTGAAAGGTGATTGGTGCTTGTCATTCAATACGGGAAATTTCCGTTGAAACCTGCATGAGCAGTTTAGGTGTATCTTCTTGTCTAAACACTGCACTGTGTATACAAACTTTGTGAATGACTGAGCAGAAATTGAAGGTTTTAATCAATTTTACATTAAAAATATTTCCCTTTATTGCCGCGGTCAAGAGTTGAGAATGTCACTTGCACACAGAATTGAAACTACCCATGGGAAGACAGTGGCGAACATATTACAACAAATAATTAAGACAGGCGAAACTAGGGGAAGGCTACTCAACCAGATTGGATTTCTGCAGAAGTGTAAAGGCGCGTATACATATGCGAGCAGAACATTTTGCGAACCGTACAGCTTGCAAGTTAGGATGGCGTTACATACAGTTCGCATACTGCTTGTGGAAAGGCCGAGAAGTGTTTGTGACGAGCCAACTCCTGTCGGTCTTTTCGACGAACAAAAACGGTATTATCCCCCGCGGAATGCTTTCCATCCAAGTTGGCAATAGTGCTGATTACATTAAAAATAGTGATGAATTTGATAAGAAGAATTTGTTTATCACGATTAATCATGTGTTTGAGAAAATTATCATTACTAAAAACAAGATGGACTTTTTATGAAGTAGAATTACTCCTGTTGTTCCTCTCCATACTAATAATTTCTTGGTCGAGCAGACTAGGGTCTTTTTTGAGCGCATGTTTAAAGTGCATAAGTTTAGATTGCAAAAGGAGTTTGGACTGGATGTTAATATTGAGGTTAACCTGTGGATTGATGACCCCTGTGGATTTATGCTCCCTGAAATAATATTTAAAAAATTCTCGCTTTAGGCCCAAAATTTGCCTTTGACGAACTTATTGATATATTGGAAACGTTGGCCAGTTTTGAATCCAATTAGTTTCGTTTGCATAATGTTGATGTTGATGCTCAAAGGGAGAAATTGGTGGACTCCATGAAGGAGTTCCGGCAAAAACCTGACAGAGGATTTAATTTTTAGCTAATTCTGGGGGTGTCGAAACCAGAAATTAGAAAGTTTTTAAATGAAACTAAGGAGAAGGTTGTGTTTTGAAGGCTGATAAAGATAAAAAACTTGAAGCGATATCCAGAGATATTTAAAGGTGAAAAATGCATGCGCTTCTGAACGATCCAGAAACCTATGAAGTTCTCCAGACGTCTCCGCTTGCTAAGAACCAGAATACCTTAAATAAACTTGTTAAATGCTGGTTGGACCGGTATTTCATTCCACATAGTGTGTACAAGAAATTGGCCAGCAATAATTGGATCACTCCCAGAATGTATGGTTTGTCTAAAATGCACAAGCCGGGATTTCATCTGCGCCCTATTGTATTGTTTATTGGGGCACCTTCTTATAATTTGTCTAAGTTTTACGCGGATATGGATAAAGAATGGGTTCGACTTTGCCCAGATGATGGAGATGGTTGTTCCGGTTCAACTATATGGTGATGCTTCAATGTTGGCCCAACATTGGATCTATATTTTGTGATAACATTCAGCCAACATAATTTGGTTTGCTTGTCAATGTTGGCCCAACATAAAAACACCCCATTATGCAATGTTCGCCCAACATATAGGGTTGACGTTGGGCCAATGTTGGCAGGCCAACCTTGTTATGTTGGCCCAATGTTAGCACAACATATAGGGCCAATGTTGAGTCAACATGATTTGGTTAGTATGTCAGCATTGGCCCAGCGTTGGCCCTATATGTTGGGCCAACATTGCACCATGGTGAATTCTAATGTAGGCCCATCGTCGGTTTTCCAACATTTGGTTAACATATTTTGGTTTGCATACTTGGGCCCGACTGCACAGCCATTGAAATGGCGACGGGTAATCAAACCCAGACAGATGGGGCAACATGCTGATGTTTACTACCAATATGGTGGAAAGCATTTCCGTTAAACCAACGAGATCACCACAAACTGCTGGGACAACAAAGTCGAATACAACCAAGACTACTTTGACTTCTCCTCACTTAATATATTTCAGGGGAGTTAAAAATTGACCCGATAGACGAGGAGACTGAGGATCGGGACATGGAATCCAAAGCTCCGGACGAGCGGTCTCCAGTATTTTCAGGCACTAGAAGTAAGGCAGAGGTGAATGACGTGGATTCTGATCCAACAACATTTAGTGATGCAATGTCAGCCCCATATTCCAATAAATGGCTGAAGCTATGGAGGACTTGTTTCAGATCCTCAAAAAGTGCAAGGTTTTCGTGTCCGTAACGCCTCAGAAGGAACAGAAGGTTCTGGTCTGTAAGTGGGTGTTTACCCGTAAGCGGGACTCGAAGGGCTTCGTTGTCTGACACAGGGCCCGTATACGTACAAAAGTTTTTCAGCAGCGGAAGGGGTTAGACTTCACGGATGTGTATAATCCCGTGATTATTTTCCCATCGTCCGTGACGTCTTTCTTCTGCTTGTTGTGCTCAGGGGTTGGCTACATTGGCACCTCGACGCTAAGTGTTCCTTTCTCTAAGGCAAACTTGATAAACCTAACCTGATAGAACCTCGACCATGGGCGACCCGAACCGACAGATGTGTCTGGCAACTGAATAAGTCCCTTTATGGCTTACACCAAGCAGGTCGATGCTGGTGAGGGATCTTGCGTGAGGAACTACAATGGCAGGACTTCATACTATTCAACAGTGTCGAATGCGTTTATCAACTACGGTGGGATGCCCTGGTCATGGTGTATGTAGACGACTTGTTGATCATAGGAATGTATGAAAGAGCGGTTAATGAGGTCATCGCTAAACTTTCCCGGCTCTATGGTCTTAAAACTTTTGGACCAATGATGACTTTCTTGGGTATTAATTTTAAACAGGACAAGAACAGTAATATCATCATGGACAAGGAGCCGTGCATCGATGCCCTCAGCCAAAACTAGACATGATCTCTACGCGACATGTTAAGGTTCCTCTTCGAGTGGGAACGGTCTTCCCTCGTGAATTCATGAGTAACAAGGAAGAGACGATTACATATCCATATCAGAGCCTTATAGGCTCATTGCTGTATATTGCTAGGATGACGTGACGTACAGTAGTTCGCTGTCTTTACAGGCCTGGATCAGGTGGAAAATGTTAGCGTATTTTATGGTTGTGGTTTTTTAAATAAACTATATTATGTGGAGCCCACGCTACCATCATGGTACACATGCTCCAAACACTGATCTGTGTACTGTATGTACACTGAAAACATTTCTTTTGGGAAAATGGGGTTTAAACTCTTTTCCAGTATTTCAGAGTCGCACAAAAAAAAAACACGGATGCTGCAAATCCAGAGCGTGCATCATCACCCACTAAATCATCTGTGACATTGGAATGATTTTGGATATCTGTGGCCATTTTCAAATTTGGCGCCATGGACATAGCCAAGTGGGACAACGCCGCCCTATCCTTTGTACTTTGTCTACATGGATGTGTTTCGTCCAGCAGGTGGCGCTGGATGCACGAGTACTTTGCAGTGATTGGGCATCTTGGGGACAAAAGAAAATCTGCCCCTTTATCTTAGTTTGTTTTAGTTTAATTCTGTCTTCTTGTTCTGGACACCTCCTGGGAAGGTTGTACATTTTTTTGTTAGTAAATTGCAACTTGTTTGCTCAGAGTTGCTTTTTGTATTAACTTTTGTAATAAATGTAATGTAATACAAACCAGAAATAATCAAAAGTCTGGTTATTAGGAAGCTTTTTGGATTAACACATTTTTTTGGACATTGCAGTCTTCAATGGTGTTCACAAAGGAAATGAACACCAATTGTCTCCAATTCAGCAGAATCTTTTTCCAGTGGCAAAAAGGAACTTGCACTCCCAGAGAACTTGGTCAATTATATATGACAGACCAAAAATAAAGGTCTAGTTCTTTTTAAGAGTCATGATGTCAGGGTCCGGGCATTCACTGCTGCATCCTGGGTGTCCGACGTGGATACAAGTCCCGTGGTCTCGAGGATATTAGTAATGTATGGCCAATCCCCAGTATCCTGGAGGTCTTCACGTCAGACCATAATAGCGCAATTGACCATGGAGGCCAAAATTATGGCCTCGGTTGACCTGGTGAAGCTTTTGGCTGTGTACGTTTCTGGAGGGGGACATTCTTTACTGCCTGATGGCCTGCAAGAACCAACCTTGTTCCTCGACAACGTGTCGGTGATTCACGCGATAAATAATGAGGTCGAGAATAACATGACCAAATACTTAGTCATGAAACTTCATTACATTAGGGTCCATTTTAGAAGAGGGTTTTTAAAATTTGCTTCATGAGTACTAAGTACAATTTTTCAGACTTGCTCTCTCACAAAGCCCCTTTCAGCCAGCAGGAGAAGCTTCATAGGTCTGGGATGTCTCGCTATTAAGAGATTGTTTTTTGGGTAGCGCAACATGATTAATGAGACGGGTAACTTACTTTTTCATCTGGCCTTCGTCCTGTGTCCAGTGGGTTGTCCTGAAGAGCCCTGAAAAAGTAAAAAGAGAAACAAAAGAAAGTAAAATTAATTAATTAGAAATTAACTAATTGATTGGTGCATCATCCTCTTCCCTTACCTATAAGGTTAACTGGCCCAGGTGACGCCAGGTGAGGATTGTTTTTTTTGCCATGTTGGATTTTTTTGACGATGTGGCTGCGATGCACGTGCACATGTTTTGTTTTTGTGCTACTGTAAATAAAGGAAAGTTATAATGTTAATGTAAGTTATGGTTTTTGTTTACAAATGAATTTGAAATGAATCAGAATCAGTTGTTTCTCCATGAAAGGTGCACCTCGGTCTTTTATAAGAGTCAAGACCAGAGCCACAAGCATAAGTGTAACCACATCTAAGGTTATTCGCAATTTATATTGCAATCGCAGCCATCTCAGTGGACACACCATCGTGACCATCGCAGCTATTGCTGATAGCGTAGCTATTGCTGCTCCCGCATCTACTGTTCGTCTATCTTCTTTACTGCAGAGCGGCAACAACCACTCCTCATCACATCGGCTTAGTCAGGCTATAGTCTAAACAAATCCTTATGGAGTCCCTAGATGAAACCTCTCCTATGGCTGAGGTTTCGATCTTCCGAGACACTCACATTAACTCCTATGGTGGAGGCCCTTCACCGATCTGAACGACTCTTGAATAGAAATGGTGATATCACTCATAACGCTGCTATGACTGATCCTGCAGTCAAGCCGAAGATGGCGGCAATAGCTCCCCATTAGAGTGCTTCCATCTTAGATGATGGTGACACCTCTGTATGGGTTAAACATCCACTCTAAATGCACACCTCAAGCTCAAACAAACTAATCTTCCACTGAGAAAAAAGCTCTTGTTGTATCCTGGGCAATTCAAAAGTGCAATAGTTATGCGGAAGGGTTAACCTTCGTCGTACATAATGACCATGCTTCCCTGAGACAAATAATCAAAACTAAGGAACCCAAGAGCAGAGTAGCTCCCTGGATCATCGAGATCCAGCAGTACATCTTCAATGTCCAATACATCCTTGGAGACCTCAACAACAATCAGATCTTGTGGTAATGATTCACCATTTTTTGGTTAACTGAAGAGTTTTGCGAAATGAAACACAGACCAACAGTGATATCACATCATCTGAGCCATAGAAGCTGAGGATGATCCCAGTGACACTGAAGGTCGAGCTTTCACCAATAGAGGATACTCCCTGGCTAATTGAGTCCTCTACAGGGTGTTTCAGTGCTATGTTGCCAAACGTTGTGGGCATGTAGAATGGGTCCTTACAAGCCATTTATGTTAATGTACCCATAGGCGGAATGCCACGTTAGGGTGCTGGAGGCTGTACTAGCCATTCTCACGATGGCAATTGCAGGCTGCATACCATGTTCATGTTTCATTTCAGACTAACAACATGGAGCGATATACTTTTGCTGAGCTTGCAGATATGCATCTTGTGTACGGAGGAGCACGTGGGAATTGAAGGCAAGCTGCGAGAATGTACCAGGAGAGGTTTCCTGCACGGAGATGCCCATGCAGTGCCACATTTGTTGCAATTGACCAGCGCCTGCGAGAACGTGGAATGCTTCAGATCAGCAGAGCTGATGGTGGTTCGAGAAGTGCACAAACCCCTGTGTTCGAGGAAGATGTTCTGGAATGGGTGGCCAACCATCTGTCAGCCAGTACACATGCCTTTGTACATACTATGGGTTCCAACCACTCAACAGTTTGGCAGGTACTGAACGAGCAATTGCTACATCCCTATCATGAACAGAATGTTCAAGCAATGGGGCGAATTTGTGCAGCATACACATGGCCTTTTTGTGAGGGTTAGGCAGAACATTATCCATTGGTGCATCGCATGCATTAACACTGGTGGCCGTCACTTTAAACAGCTGTTATGAATATCTGTGCTCTTGTCTCAATAAACAGAATAAACATCAGAAATGGCTTGTACTTGCTTAGCAATCAATCACAAATCAAAACACATCAGGCCCAAAATGAGACTGCATTGATCTTTGGTGGCCTCTAGCACCCTAACCGGGCAATTCTGCCTATGGGTACATTAACACAAATGGCTTGTATGGACCCATTCTACATGCCCACAATGTTTTGCAACATAGCGCTGAAAAACTCTGTATAGGATCATACACTCTACTCTTAATGAGGATCCCAAACTTATGGTTCCAGCTACCATACAGCATGGCCTACAGCATGGCCTACAGCATGGAACCATGATGCACCTGAAGCAGGGCCTTCTGGCATAAACGCCACCACCAGCAGAATATTCAAGTGGTATTACTAACCTGGACTCAGGCAACAAGCATGAACATATGTTCTACAGTGCAGGGAGTGTCAAAGGCATAAGTCCAAGAAAAGTGCAGACAAAACTCCAGTTTCTTTGCCTCCTATACTTCGAAGATTTGATACCATAGCTATCGATCTTACGGGTCCTTACCCAGTCACAGATGCTAGAAGCAAATACATTTTTGAAGCATGCGACATTGCTACCGGATGGGTCAAGCTCTTTCCCATCTGTGATTCGAAGGATGAGACACTAACTCCAACCTCCATCGAAGATATCTGTCTTCGATTTGGGACACCAAAGTTTGTCCGATGTGACAATGTTCCCCAGTTAGTTGCACTAGTGTTGAAACAAACGGCAAAAGCTTTGGGTTTCAGGTTTCAAAACATTGCATAATAACATCCCGAAGCTAATCCTGTGGAAAGGAAACACAGGGACATAAAAGTCAAACTTTCCATAGCAGTGGAATACTACAACGACAAATGGGTCGAGCATATCGCAACTGTGAGATGTTCAATAAACTCCAGCCTAAGCTCAGTGACTGGAGAAAGTGCACTCTTCCAAATCATGTTCAAAGACATCTGCCATGATACTTTATTCTGTAAGAACAAGTTCTCAGAATTTCAGGAAATACTTTCCAGCAAACTCCTTCCAGCAAGTTTCTTTAGATACATATACAACACCTTACTTAAACTTTAGATACAGGTATCATTTCATTTATTTGATATCTTGCGACGACACACATTTCAGAAGTGAATAATGGTTTCTTCTTAACGGGAAATCCAACAGCGCCAAGAGTTTTTCAAACTTAGTATTAGGGAAATTTTTCCACACAAAAAAATTGCAACCAAGTAACATTTTATGTTTTAGGCATTACTTTTTGCCGTATCCAAAAAAGGGCTAAATTAGGGTTAGAAATTCTACCACTCTTTTTCTTCAAGCAAACATACCATCTAATTTTGTTTGCGTCATATTGTCTCTACCTCCTTGGATCAAGTAGCCAGTCCGATGGCAGACAGGTGATCATACCTAAAGCATATTTGATATTTCCAGCCCAGTTGCTATTGGATGGCCCTGGTCTATATAAGGAGGAACACATACCAAAATTGGAGGGAGAGAAACCACGGCTACACACCGAAACTCTCACTGGGAATGTGAGACTTTCAGAACATTTTTCAGACCACTGAAATTCTGTGAGAGGGTTCGAAATTCAATCTTTGTGATTCGTTGTCATTGTTATAAATTAATCATCTTATGTTCCGCTGCCTTGTAAATAGATGTTTCAGCAGACATGAATAAATCAAACTGTTCCACTGAACTTTAACCCTCTCGTCTTGTCTAAGTCTCTCTTAGGAGGACAGCGACTCAGGTCATATCCTCTACCACAGATCATCAGGGTTCCTTGCGTATGATACTTGCACCATTATTTTCAAGAGACTGGTGACACTGAGCCAGAAGGGCACCTATAGCCTGCTCATCGATTGCCGCTGCTACCGCTGATCCTGCTTATACCACTCGTATACTAGCTTCATTGCTGGGCGGAAACTACTGCTCACCTTTACCTTGGTTCAGGCCGCAACCCTACAATGAACTCCTTATAAAAGCCAGAGAAAACCTCTTGAATGAGGCTATAGAGATTCCCTCTGAATCCCTTGGACCATGTCCTTCGTTAGGGTCCAGCTCCGATTGTAATAACTCCTAAAGTCAGATGATTGGTCAGCTGCTAGCTCTCCTAGCGCTGCCCTTGCAACCCAGCAAGCGACGGAGGCACCTGCTCACCCTATGGACGCTGCTATCACAAACGATAGTGAGTCAATACACATGGATGATGCCACCGCTCAAACCACAAGCCTCATAACTGGTGCCCAGCATTCTCACAGTTAGACCCCATGTCCTCTAGATGCCGAGTCCACCTCGAGAAAGCAATTGTCGGATCTCCTCGGTGGGGATCTTAATCCTGATGCGACAGTTTCGCAGTTCTTAACACCACTTGTCGGGATACGCAAACCCAGCGACCATGGGTTCCACTACGACTTGTCATACAGGGTCACCAAAGTTCAGTTAGCTAACGCTAAGCGTTGATGAGTTCCAACAAAGGAGAATTGTTGATTCTCACACAACTCCATTGGTTCTACGGGATACACTGCTTATCCCGCTGGAACTAGCTGCTTTTGCAAACACTAATCCAGTGTTGTACCAGCAATTGATGCTGATGTACAATACAACTTCACCTTCCGCAGCTCTGCCTATTAGATCTTCACAGCCTACGAAAGGAGTCTTGTCAGATTTCTCAACTTTGTCAACAGTCACGTGAATTATGCAATCAACAAAGGCAGCTTGAAGTTGAGAATGCTACACTTGCGTCGCAGCAACATCTGACATCAACCATCACCAATCAATAAGCGACAGAGGATTCAGTTGATCACAACTGGAACTAATGGGGGTAGCTGTATGTTTTGTAGATTCCAATAGTCACTCACCTCAAGACAACATGTCTAGTCCTTGTTGGACACAAGGACCCTACGGGTTGAACCCTGAAAAGGAGCTACCACTTCCTCGTGGTGAGGTGTTCCGTCCTTTGTGCCTACTAGGTATCCAAACACCGCTAACCGCAACATCGCAGACAACACTAGCAACAGTCCATTCAACACCAGAGCGAGCATTATAAGCCCGCTGGCTATGGACCAGCGCAACTTCGAAATGCATATGGTCTTCAAACCATATTTGCCTAAGTACCTAAATTTAGAGGGAATAAAGCCACATTCATGTCATAACTATTATATTTTTACACTACAAGCCAACACATATCAACTGTCAGACGAACAATGCTGGAGCATGTTCTTTTGGATACTCCAAAACGAAGCGGCGGAATGGTGGCCAAACCACCAAGACAAAGTTTTGTCATTCCATAATGCTTTACAGCAGATGAAGGCTAGATTTGGTAATCACGAATCTCATTTTGTCATAAGTCAACAAATGTGGCAGATGAAACAATGTCACGGCCAAAATACAAGCAAATTTGTTTGCAACATTATGTCCAAGTTCTGCTCTATAGCTAGACAACTGCCGATTGAAATGCAACTAGACATCTTCTATCAGAAGCTACATACGGATATTTCGTCCAAGTTTCATCTTGTCCAGATTCAAGACTGGGAAGATCTGCATCAGATGATAGAGTATCATGAATCTAAACTAATGTCACCTGGTGTATGGTCAAGGGAAGTTAAATCTCCTTCTCCTGCAAAAATAACAAAAACTTTTGTTAAGTCCAGGAGACATTGTCCTTATTGATAATATCCTAATTGATAATATCATAAATTTGTAGTATTCTTAAATGATATATGCATGATTAAATGTTGATTTGGCAAGGTTTTTTGTGTGCTTTTTTAGAGTGTGTAATTGTGTTATGCTCGTTTGTATTGGGTTAGGCCCATGATTTTTGCAATGGCCTTAAAGGTAATATCTTAACATGTGAAAATATTTTATAATCAAACATTTTGTAAAATTTAAGTTGATTTTTTAAATGTAGGAGTTTTACTGTTTAATGAATGTTTTGTAATGTAGCATGGTGTCTCTATTATTGCACGTTTGATGAGCTCTATGGTACTGTGTTGGGTTCTTAAATTGGATGTGATCATTAGCTGTTTGCCTTGAGTTTTACAAAACATGGACGTTGATGAATTTATTAGACCTTGAATTTATGATGAGTTGTGAAAACAGTTTTATATTTTTTAACAATTAATTTGGTAAGATGTAAACATTATGATGCAATGTGTTGTCATTCATTTAGCTGGGTTGTGGTTGTGATCAAAGTCTTGAGACCTACCCTTAACTTAGTGAAATTGCATGCCCTCATTTGGCGTAATATGCCTATTTATATAAAAAATGATGTCCCAATATAAGATGCAATGTTCTGAAAAATAGGCAATGGTAACTTTCTATTGTGGTAATGGGTGGTTGTTGCCCCATTTATCATTCTTTTATTGATGTTGTTTTTCAAGTTGTGTATTAGTGTTTTATAATTGGCCTGAAGAAGTTGTTTGGAGACAAAACGTTTCTGACATTAAAGGAGACATATGATTTGAAACCTTTATACTGGACTGACATGACTGATATGATTGCTGAATTCTGAAGGCGGTCAAAGAGTGATAAGATGACATTATTGCAAAGAAACAGATCAACCCATGGGAAAGCAACTGCTGATATTTTACAAGAAATATTTAAGACCTGCAAAACGAGAGTTAAATTGCAGAATCATGCAGAATCTACTAATGTAATCCCTTATGGTTTGCATTCAACCCCGATTGGTGACAATGTTGATTATTTACGGAATTGTGAAGAGTTTCACAGGTAAAATTTATCCATAACCATTAAAATTAGTGTAGGAAAAGCTAGTAGCGGTGAATAACAAAACTGATTTTTTATGGGGGAGAACTTCCCTGTTGATCCTGCAACACACTAATAATTTCTTGGTTGAGCAAACAAATCATTTCTGAACGATTGTTTAAGAATTATAAATTTAGATTTCAGAGCAAGTTTAGACAATTGCAGAGAGAAGTGGGACAGATGATTAATATTGAGGTGGGCCAGTGGGTGGAGAATCTCATGGATGAAATGCTGCCTGATAATATAAAAAAAATTTGTGGCATTGGGCCCTAAATTCGTGTTCAAAAAAGGTTTAATACTGGAAACCTTGGCCTCATTCACGGCAAACTGGTCTTGGCTCCCTAATATCAACTCAGATACGTTGAGGAAAAAATTGGTGGACTCTTTAAAAGTATTTAAAAGGAAACCGGCCAAAGGATTAAATTTCCAAATGATGTTGGGAGTATCAGAATCAGAAGTCAAGAAGTTCTTTAAGGAGACCAAAGATAAATTGGTTATTGTCAAAGCTGATAGAGCTAATAAATTGGTAGTAACCAGCAAAATTTCATAAGTCCCTGGATTTTCCAGTAACCAGAGACTTATGAAATTTTGCCGGTTTTCCTGTTAGTAAAAAACCAAAATTAATTGAACAAGATGGTCAAAAGTTGGCTTGGCTATGAATTCGTTTCACACCAAACTCATATGAAATTTAGTAGTGTGAATGGGATCTCCCCTAGAATTTATGGCCTTCCCAAGACTTATAAACTGAATTTGCCTTTGAGACCTATCATTGCATTTAATGTTGCACTAATAAAGTCAGAGCGCCACCAAGTCAGAGCAGCAGAGGACAGGGATCCCATATTAGCAGCAGAGATTAGCACATTAATGAATATAATTGCACAATTAGAAATGTGTGCAACAGGTCAAAGTGATTCAAAAAGGAATAGCCAATTTTGTGCATGTAATGGAAACACAGAAACTAGGGAGAAGCCCTGGGTGCATTACAGGGTAATGACACCCAACCGAATAAATAAACAAGCTCGTTCATATAATAATGTTGTGTGTCAAATTTGCAATAAGATGGGTCATAAAGCAGACAAATGTTCCCAAAGAGTAGTGAAAAACACCCAGAATAATGGAAGGGTGACATGCTTTAACTGTGGAACAGCAGGACATTACGCTTGGGAATGTCGCCAGCTGAAATGCAACCATTGTAAAAGAATAAGGCATGTGGAAAGGAACTGTTGTAGTAAGAATAACTCAAACAAGTCCCAGCCAAAAAACGTTCAGCGAGGGGATGCCGGTCTGCCCCCTCAAGAAGAATTACAGTAGCGCAATTAAGAGGATGGTAAAATCAGCACTCAGCAGATGACGTAACGATCCCATTAAAGATAGGGCAGAGGAGTTATAGCTTTTTGGTAGACACAGGAAGTCAAGTAGCACTTGTTTGGGGAAAGTGTGGACAACAACCTAACCTCATCCGCGGTAGTACCATGTACTACAAATAGGAGAATTTCAGGAGAAAGATTGCAGGCAGTAGGTAAAGACACTAGAATTAAAAATAGGAACAATGAAATTTTGGCACCCTTGTGTGTTTGTTGATCAGGCTCTATTTGGAAATAGAATT
>JAQGAE010004169.1:0-13244 GCA_034696685.1 Julus scandinavius
GTCGGGCGACCTGAGTCGCTCGTAGTCGCTCGTTGTCGCCGTCGCGCGAAGTCGCTGCCAGTGTAGAGTCAGCCTAACTTCGTGAAAGTTATAGTATATATATAGGTTAACAGTGAATTGAAATTTTTCCTAAATACAAGAGATCAGACACCACATATTTTTCTGGATTTTCAACAGGTGTGTTTTCTCACTTGTTAATTAAAATTTTCTATTCCATTGTGGTTTCTGACAAGAAATGGCCAGAGGCTCAGCGACTGGCATTTGTAAAAAAATCGAAATGAGAATGCAAAGGGTGCTATTGAACTTTAGTGATAAATTTAGTAAAGGTCAATTCAAGAAAGAGGTTTTTCACATAAAAAGGAACGTGTGTAGACAAAACGAAATTCATGGTAAATTGGTAACCATGAACGTAGTCCTCATATAATAGTCAGTGAGTACCAAAAACACAATGGATGCCATGTTTTATGAATTGCAGTATGCATTTGTTTATACGATTCTCGTTTTTAAAGTAAGGGCCGTTGTGATACTACTGCAGTTTAAGACTGGAAAGCTTGATTGTGCATCCATTGTTCTTTTTATAAATATTGGGGTGTTGAGTGTATTAAGCCCTATCTAAGTTATCACCTAAATTTAGTCGCATTACTTGCTTTTGGTTGGCTTCCCGGTTCTATGATCCATAACTAAAAATTAACTTATTCCAATCACGGAACAGAATGTTACGAAAAAGCTCTATTATTTAAATTATGGATCATAGTGTCTGGAAGCATGCCAAAAGCAAGTAATACAACGTAATTTAGGTGGTTAACTTAGACAGGGTTTTAGAATCGATGATATTCTGAATCTTATACTTAAGGTATTTGTGATGGGAACCACTGCCTATAGTGTCTATTTCACAATTGCCTATCTTGGAATTTCCCTCGGTTTCTGATGAGTAATTTACGACATTCTGCAAGAAAAAACTTGGGTGTACTGGTTGTGAACACCAGTACAACCAGTAAATGCAAGCAAAAACGTGACTAACGTTAGCTGAATTTTTTGATAGGATATAATAAATTTGGTGGGACAGTGTCTGTTTTTCTTATGTTGAAAAAGCCCTCGAGTCTATTAATGATGAAATACTTTCTTTCAAAAGTTGGCATTTTGGGCTATAATTCTGAAAAATTGGATCCTTTCCACCTAGTCTCACCTTGGATGTTGCCGTGGTATTTAAAACGAACGGTTGGTCACACGGTGGTACTTGCAATATCCGTTAATGAGTGTAGGCAGATTTCGACGTATGAAGAGCAAAACTTCAGTTGTGCAGTAATAGTAATTAGTTGATTTCACCTATGATGCATAGTTTGTGTCATGCTGATTTCGAAAAAGAAAGTTTATAAATCATTCCAAGAACTACAGGAGTGAGATCTAAACTTCAACTGTTTCGAGAAAACAATGAGATTCCTTTCTATACCAGTAGATTTACGAGCATTTAGCCAACCACCAAGAAATGTAAAAAAATAATTGCGTGTATAATTAAAGTAGCCTTACATTGAACATAAGGCATTTTAATGTTTTGATAGTCCATCATTTTCTGTACATCCTGACGTTAATGCATTTTATGAACTAAACGAACGCAAATAAAAATTCGCGATGGCACACCTTGTAAATTGGTCATTTGCAGGTAAAATGCAGGTATTATTATTTATCTTGCACAGTATAGCGTTCATTAGATATCATTAAATATATCTTAGCACTTATTTTTGTTAATGGTAAACGTATATAAAATGTGCTAAGAGAAATTAAGATATTAAAGCACTGTATATATCTATTAATTAGGTGTTATACTAAAACTAGGAGTCGTTTCGTTATTTATTATTTTTACTATATTAGATTAGAAAGGCCTTCTGTAAAGCACTTACTTCTGTACTTTAAAACCTTGAGTTAAAGTATAAATATGTTTCATTCAAACATGTATGTATATTCAGTGTTTTATCATGGAATGGTTAATAATATTTCAAGGCAATACTCTGAATAATTAATATTAATCCAAATCACATTGTTTTACTTATGATGTTGGTTTACTTTTGATGAAATGTTGCTTTTGTTTGAATTTAACGTTATATGAGAGATTGTCCTTTCTTAAGTTATTAAGAATGTTTTAATTAAAAATCGGATTTATCCGGTCTTAAAAATTAAATAAAGTGGTAATTTATAGAAAGTAATTTTTACGATGGTCATCGCAACCAGTGAAGCTACATGTATATATATATATATATGTTGAAATCTTACGGTACAAGTCAGTAATGTCTGTATGGTAGCGTATGCGTGTGAAATACAGTATAGTTCCATGCACGTACGTGTTGTTTAGTTGTTAGCTAATTGATAAATACGTATAACTATACTGTTTTTTCTCATTCTTCCTAATTAACCTTCTGTTTACTACTTCTGACTGTAGCTTTAACTTAAAAATATACGAGTAATTTAAAGTTACAAGTTAGGGCGAGGAGTCTTAATAATCCTGCAGTGACAAAATATACGGAATTTTGTTACTGACGTGTTATTCATAATGTTTTGTTGTTTTTGATAAAACGTTGTTGGATTTTTCAATTTAATTATTTCCTTGTCTCTATAGCTCTAAGCAATCTATTTTCGGTTTCATGTAATATAGTACATGTAGATTTTTATATTGTCTAGCTCATATAAATCATTTTGTCATTATTTAATAAATCACTGTAACTAGTGCCTTGGATTTTTTCAATTTAATTATTTCCTTGTCTCTATAGCTCTAAGCAATCTTTTTTCGGTTTCATGTAATATACATGTAGATTTTTGTATTGTCTACCTTATATATATACATATACGTATATGTATATGTACACTTACATATTAACCATTTTGTCATTATTTCATAACTCACTGTAACTAGTGCCTTATTGAAGTAATGACAAGGATTTGGCTGAAACCAGATAAGAACCGAAATTGCGAAATTGTATTCAAACAAAAGTCGAAGGTAATTATTAATTGTTTTAGAATACGTTGCAACAAATTCGTGTATTGCCAACTCTTGTGATGGTAATTATTTGAGGTAGTCGAATTGCACTTTTCATACGTGTAAAGTCATTAGACACACCATAGATTTAGCGGAAATTTGAGCAATACTTTACATGTAATTTGAATTACAAAGGATAGCCGACGAAATGTTCACCTTTTGCCGTAAAAATTGACGTGGGGTACGTGCAATTCAGCACTCATAAGAGAAATCTTAAAAAATGATAATTCATAATTTAGTTTGGTGCACAATGGCTTCATGAATTTTAGGAAATAATAATTGCCCACTAATCATCATGACTTGATCAAATAGGTGTTTTTCTTTCTCAAAATATATGTTTTAATAACGTTTCGTCATACAAGGTGTATTTCAGAAAATACGTTTTCCCAGGACATTTCTATGCATTGCAACTAACGAATTATTATATTTTATTGTGTTATAACAGAAAATTATATATATAATTTAAACGGATCGCTATTTTGCATAGACATTTAAGAAACCTCAAAAAGGCACATGTCTTGAACATAATGTTGCAAAACACTGCTAAGTAACATATATTTCCTTAGTGTAGCAATGCTAATTAAGTATGAGTTATTATACATTATACAGATTTATACAATATCAACAGAATACAACAGTTATGCCTAGAATTTTCAACAACTACATTTACATAGGAACTCGGTCGCCGCTTTAAAACTTGCACATACGAGTATACATGTATTGCTTTAAAATAACATTAAATAACAACAACGAACGTGAACAGAACAGATTAGCCACAGTTTATAAGTAATATTTTGCGTATCACAAAGGATTCGTCGCAAATAATTCATTCGCAATTGTTATTTTTTCTTTAATTTTGCAAAGCTAAGGGTTTTATGTAAAGATGATACTGCAAAATTATGGTAAATTGATGAACAGAATTTGCTTTATCTGCCTGCGTGCACGCTATCTATAGTGTATAACAAAACAGGGTCTCATTCTAAGCCAGGGAGGTCCAACAGGGTGATGGAAAAGCGTCTAAATAGTGTAGCATTAAACGCTGTAATTATAACATGCGGCCCGCGGATTCTGTCAGAGCTCACTTGCGGCCCGTGGGTTCGTGTCAAAGTGCTCTTGCGGCCCTTTAGGCATGACATGTTGAATCATCATGGACTGTAAGAAAGTAAACGTATATCTTTTCTTAACGTTGCATTTTCGATGCAACAGTTTTGTAAGGGGTTAGAAGTATAGATCAAGATTTAGGAATCCGTTGTCGTCTGGATACCCAAGTTGTAGCCAGCACTGCATTTTGGACATTCATGTTGTATTTATTCATTATCTAAACTTTATGCTCATGTTTTGATTGGTATTTTATGATCCCAAACCAGAAAAAAAGGTATATAATATTTGAATCAATTGAAGCTCTACTAAAACTTAATTATCATGGATTGCCATATTTCACATGGGATTCTTTTGGCCAACAAGTTAGGGCCCGTCAAATGAGCTGTTATCTACAATATGGTATCAGAAACTTTCATTACAAAAATTCCAGTTAGAGAATTCTAGCTAAACGCCATTGTTTGATATAATGCAATTCGTCTACATGTCAGTGACATACTTCATTATCGCAGTGGTAAAGCCGGCATATAGAAGTGATGGCCCCCAACCTGAGTTCTGAATCTGAAATGTTCATTGCCTCCACCATGCCCAATCAATCCCTCTGCAAGACATGACCCTAGCCCATCCCTATGGTGTACGAAATCAAGTTTATTCGTAGTTTGACCCTCAAATTTCCCTGACGGTGGCTTGTATTCCACCTTTGCTACTGGTGTAGGGCGGTTGGTTATCCATCCGGTGTAATCTTGCTTGTGGGTGGTTTGATTGTCTTGGTCCCCAGTGTATCGTTGAGACGTTGGGGGCCTCGTTAATTTGGAACGTTCCCCTTTTTGATCCCCATAATCAGTGCGCATGATGGTATTCATGTCCATGGCTGCTTCAGGTCGAACGTATTCGCCAGCACGTCGGATTTCTGGTTTCTGGGATTTCCACGGCTGGTAATCGGCGGTGTTCGTAGTCTCTTTTGAAAAGTCGCCGTCGATTTTCGTGGCTGTTTGGGGTCGTTGGGTTTTGGCCCTTGCTCCGATTTTTTCGGTATAATCTGAACGGCTGGTGGTGTAGCCATCGAAGGGTTCGGACGATTGCATCAAAGCTGCCGGCTTGAAGCTTTTTTGTTTTTCTCCCTGCATGCCCTTATATGCATCCCTATTCGTGGTAGCACCATCGAAATCTCCGCCAACTTTGGTTGCTGTTGGTGGTCGATTTGCTCTAGTGCGTTCGGTACGATTTTCCTTGTAGTCAAGCTGGTTGGTTGTGTTCATGTCATGGTCTCCTATAGATTTAATAAAATCTTCGGGTTTTCTCTTTTCTGGACGACTTGTTACTCCCCATGGTACGTAGTCTTGGGAAAGAGTGGTAGTCCCGTCAAATGGTCCTATGTTAATTAGATAATAATTAATACATTTTAGTCTGTATTCGTTTATATTTTTTTGAAATTTCACCAACATAATACAGGTAAAACACATGTATCATGTAGATGAACTTATGACAATACTGTAAACAGCAAGGCTCTCACATGGGTGCCAAACCCTGTGCCGTCCCTGAAGAGAATCTTTAATGATATTACACTGGTCAAACAACACATTTTAAACTTTTATTCTGTATCCTGGATTAGAATACTATGTGAGTTAGGCTAATTTGGGTGTGCTGATTACAGCAATGAAATCTGTTTTGCTCTATCACGTATTTTTGTTGTTGAAAATTTTCGTGAAAATTGGTCGTGAGTGAGTACTTCAAATTTTAAGGGAACAGCCTTAAAATCCTTAAATATGCTTGCATTTTTTCCACAAAATTTATTGGACTCCCCCTCCTCCCTGATATATATCCTAAATGCAAATTTAAGGAAGTTCTCCAACATTATCAAGTTGGAATTAATTAAGTGTAGTAGCCAACTCTCCTTGACCCTGGGTGATAGATGTTTGGGTTCAGAGTGAGTCAAAAATATCCCAAGCTACCAGTTTGAGCAACAATAACTCTCCAAAGGAATCTCCACATTTTAGAAGTTGTACGTTCTTCTCCATTCTTCAAGTGGCTTTTGATATATTTAATATCGATTGGTTGCGTGTTTTTTGTGTTACTTGATAAAACAAGTTGAGCAATATCAAAAACGATAATTAAGCATTAGGCAACAAAATGCAATGATTATAATAATTAACTTAGACCTTGGCAATGCTACAAAACGAATTAATGACATGATTTGGCAAAAGGCCCTAAAACAGTGACCTTTTCGACGCTCACATCGGCACTTGGGGATTTTAAATCATTCATATCAGATTGGTTTTTTTAAAGAAATAAATATCTTTGAAGAGATTTTTGTGCTTTTTAACTAGATGGCAGTACATCGCAGTATAACCACCATACCTTCGAGTTTAGTCATAGTACGTGGCCTGTTTGCCGACGCTTTTTGCCCTTGTTGACCACCGTATGACGCCCGTTGAGTTGTATATGCGTCAAATGGTTCTTCGGAATATGTGATCCCATCTGGACGTCTTATTCTCTCTGGACGTCCAACACTCCATGTCTTGTAATCCTCTGTCAGAATTATACCAAAGTTAATATGATCAAAAATTCTATTCCGAAATAAATGGAAAACAATTGAACACAATTATAGGCTGCTGAAGAGCTTAGTTTAGACAAGTTTCTAATAACTTTATGGAAAATTAGTAATTACTGTACAAGTTCTTAAAATATGTTGTGAGAATCACCTAAACAAATCTTAATTATTGAAAAAAAAAATTATTTAATTTTTGATCAGAAGGTTTTTGTCTTAAAAATACTTGAAAATAATAATATACCACTGACTCATACATTTTTGGTTGTTGTGCTAGGTAAACATAAATGATTTCATGAACAATTTGAAGTCTGGATTAAGTTTTGATTGATTGGTATTACTTGAGATCGAACCTGGTTTTAAGCAGTTCTAAAACTTATCTAGCGATTTATGGACTTATATATATAAAATATCGTGCATTAAACTATGTGAGCGTATTGTCAAAACTGGACATATCCAGTTTTTGTAGAGTGCCATCACGTTTCAGTTATAAATGACAGTTTTGCAGTGGATATAATCTCTACGTTGTCATATTAGATAGAATTTACGTCATGCAATCTGAAGATAGAAATGTCAACCATACGCACACATTGTTTTTGTGAAGTGGAATTTTGCTGGCGTTTCTCAGATAATAAATACTCGTACAAAGAATGATTTTTACTTCCCAGACTATTCTTTTGAAATTATACCAACTAACACTCCAATGGTAATGCAATTCAATTTCTGATTCGTTACATCATTAGATAGTGTTATCTCCATGTTCTCCATATATGCAAGGGTTAACTTTTTTATCGATACATTAGATAAAGCTGCAATGCATGTTAAATAAGAAAGTTAAAACTAAAATACTAATGTAAATCTGAGACGTTAAATGTGCACCTCTATAACTTGGCATAGCTTCAAACTTGGCAGACGAAGTTCCAAGATTGTCCTTTCTTGTAGCCCTCGGCGTGCCACGTTGACCTTGCTTCGCTGTAATTAAATGACAAATACTGGTACTTATTTGAAATTGTTCTTCAGGGTCGAGCAAGGTTTGGCAAAATTTTGCAGCAAAATAAGTTTGTCAATTGCATACAAGTATGAAAGTATTCCATTAACGGTTTTGAGCAATTATTCGTACTATATATAGGTTAACAACCGACATTAAAAAAATTACTCTTTAATATAATTTTATATTTAACAATTATTGGTGTTAAACTCACTAAATATACTTGTGTGGTAACTTATATAATGGTGCTTGACGTATACAGTTAATGGTTTTTGGTGTTGTTAATGATGTTTTATTTAATCTTTATAAATTTCAGTTGATTGGTCATTGCGAAAACAGAACCTATTTGTGTCATGTGCTTACGAACTGTATTATTATTCAAAAACTCTTTTCAAAAATGTGCAACATTACGAATTTAAGTAATTTCGGGATATAATTAAATGCATTTTACCGTCAAATTCATTTTTGTAAATAGTTCCCATGTCCATTAGTCCTTCGGGTCGTAAGTTATCGAGATTTCTATATACTTGAGTCCGTTCCAATTTCTGAGGTACAAAATCTGTCCTGTGTAGATTAAATTACAAATATTTAAACACACTTTTAGCAAAACATATTATGATATACATGCATAACAATTGCTGATAATGAAACGATTTACGAAAATTAATATCCAGAAATTATTGTCACTATAGACATGAATAGAAACTTAAGACCTATATCTGAACATTATGCATAGGGGCCATTTTGAAATACCGTTTACGTGATGCATTTTATAAATACTTAATAGCATTAAATTGTCTTAATACTAAAGGGGCGCTTCCCACATGTTTTCCTCATTGGGATTTTATCCGGTTTTTTTTTCTAACTAACCGGAATATGGTCAACCTGCATCATAACTAATTATCCTTCCGAAAGCTGCCATTCATTACATGGAGTATCTATCATCCATGCATAAAATAGGTTTACAAAATAGCTAGCTAAAACTATTTCCTTAACTCGTCAAAAAGGTAGTTTTGGTGTAATAGCTACCTGGAAGTGGTGGCATCCTCCATCCGGTCTGTAGCAAACCCCAAATTATCTCTGGCGCGACGAAGCGGTTCCCTTTTAGCAAAATCTTTGTCTTTGTACCTTTCATTGTACTCTGTAACCAACGGGTTGCCATTGTGTCCATTAGATCCAAATTGAAAGGTTGTCCCTGGTCGATGTGGACATCGATGGCGACTAAAGCGTAATTGTATTAAAAAAAATAATGTTTCCGACCCATTTCTCATATAAACACAAAGAAGAATTTGCAATATTTGGTAAATGTTCGATACCGCATAACATTCACACATACATGTACATGTATACTATATTGTTTTTTTTTTCAGAGGGTCTTCAGAGCATAACCAATAGGTTGAAGTTAAATGTACATGTACTATGTAAAGATTCATTTTTAAATTTATTTTTCAACAAATCATCGTCATGTTTTTATATGCTTAGGTATAGCTAGTGCATAAATAATACAACATTAACAACACAAATATTTGTGTTACTGATGTTGTATCATTTGTGCACTGGCTGTACCTAACCATAATTTGAGGGATCTTAAGCAAAGGTTGTGTGTACCTCATGTATTTTCAAACTTCATCCTTTACGCCTGTTATTTAACGAATTTTCCATGACATTGACAGAGCAATGGCACATGCCTTACGAAGGGTGATGTGTGAAATTGCGGGCAACAATACATTTTTAAAGAAATGTACGGATGTTGTTCAAGGACTTTTCTAATAGGCATTCAGGGAAAATCTTTTGAAGATGATACAGTACATGCAACAAAGAATGTGAGGAAAAGGAGTATGCCGTCGGTTTTGGAACTCTATGAAATGATTGATAATGCCAAA
Source organism: Julus scandinavius (assembly GCA_034696685.1). NCBI lineage: Eukaryota > Metazoa > Arthropoda > Diplopoda > Julida > Julidae > Julus > Julus scandinavius. The sequence continues at coordinate 9,546 of JAQGAE010004169.1, forward strand.
GTTGCCAGAAACTTGTTCGCAGACTTTCTTTTTTTAACAAAAAAACTGGATACAACCAAACCAATCAAGATATACGTCATGAACAATGTGTTCAGGTGATAGTTACCTACGTTGCCTTGTGTTATATTTCACTGTAGGATTATCATGAAATCTTTAAGCGGTTTAGGCTGGTTTTGCAACATAATCAGTTCAATGTCGACACATGCAGAACCCTTGAATTGTTGAAAAAGCGCAAGATTTCGCTCGCAAAGTTTATTTAAAAATCACAACCTCCTGGATATAAAGTACACCGAGATAACGCTGTCTACATACATTGTATTTAGTCTGTAAACATTTGTATAATATTCATGAACGTTTAGAATTCTTAGTTGTTACCATGCAAAATGACCTATAATATACTTTACATCCGTATTGTCGTTTGTGCAAGCTCATTGTAATAATGAAATGGAATTTTAATAAGCAATTAGGTCTCCTTGTTTATTTTTTCCAAGCCAATATGCACATGTGTTTCATGTGTGTTCATTAAGATATTGTTGGATAACAATCTTATTATCGCAGTGATCAAAAATTATCTTTTTACAAGAAGTTAAATAGTTAGATTTTCTCTATTCAGTGTGTTTTAAATGCTTGTGCGCAATTTGCAATATTAAATATTGCAAATTGCGCACAAGCATTTAAAACACACTGAATAGTTTTCCAGACGTTTAATTAATATCCACAAATAGCAGATAAATAAAGCGAATTGAAATGTTGAATAGATAAAATTCTGAGAAGTGTGATTAAGCATTGCCGAGATCAATAACACGATCTTGTATACTTATCTTTTAGTACATACTGATATAAGTGGGTAATGTTTATGTTTGGGTAGCTGTAGGTGACATACATGACCATGGACACAAGTTTACGAAAGTTAAACTTTTTGAAAGAGTTAACTCCTGCATGTATTTACTGGATATTTTGTGAAACAAAGTATCTAATATTAACATGTTGTGAATATGTTTAAAGTGAAACCATTAAAATATTCTGCCAATTATATAGGAAATTTAAACGAAATGGTGAAAATTATCACTGAGAACCAGTCAGTCTGTTTCTATATGCATACTGGATTGTTTGATGGTCAGTGTAAGAAAATTCAGACATTCAGAAAGTTAAAATGCTACCAGTACGACGAGTTAATTTCGATTTGAAAAATAACAATTGTCGTTGCTTGTCACTTATCAGATCGTCACTTGTCATGCGATGACAGTCTACTTTATTGATAAATTTTGAAGTGAGAATACAATCGTGTCTCTCATTTGTACTGCCAACGTTTATCTGCAGTGAAATTGTCCAATCACACTACAGTGTCTATCTTGAGAAATTGATCGAGACAATCCATTTGACTGTTATAAAAATGTATATTTGGGGCACTAGGCTTTTAATGAAATAACTCTTGTCATTTCAAAGAAACCCTAGGTAAACCAATCGACTGTTTCCCCAAAATTAGGACACATTTTCCATGGTGACGGTTTCTAATACAAGGGCACTACCATGGCGACATAGCCTGAAAATTGTTTTAAGGCATGACGCATTCACAAGCATATTTGTAAAGAAGATCGAATAAAACGCCATTTCAATTTTTTTTTTCTCGATTTGTGTTACTGCCTTACATGCAACCTTATTCTTACATTGGCCGCTGCATGTATTATTCAGAACATTAATGGCATGTCATGGGTCTTACTTGGATATCGTACAATAGGATATCAATTGGTTAATTCCATTCCATTACATGGTTTGGTCTTCTATAGTTAGTCGTTTTTCAGTTTTGACGTACTTTGCACCAATGTAAGTGCAATCATAAGCTTTTTTAGTACATAAAAATGTGACTAAACAGTAATAAAAATTCTCGTCATTGACTTCATTTATTTGCGCTAGATGGTGTGGCATGACTGTGGCAATGTATATATTTAAAGCATGAAAACGAATGTTAGCATGTGATGATTAATTCTGTAAATAATAGGAAAGAATTCCAATTCAGGCAGTACCAGTGTATGAGTGTTGCTATGCGTACATTAATGGCGGTGGTGGATGGTACCACAAGTTCACATCAACAATAGGTAAAAATGATGTAACAAAACTAATCAACTACACATGTTCATCAAACTCTCGATGTTCTGACATGTTGCTGAAATGAAAATCACTGGTCATTAAATATATAAAACAATTTTCATAAATGTAAAAACAATGCAATTGCAGACTTGTGTATACATGTAATGCGGTAGTTTTTGGTGTTGTAAGTTTTGATATATAGGGACCATGCAAACCTTCTCTAGGGTAATTGGACGCTGTTTTTAATATTTAATTGTTACTGTTCATGACTTTGTGCCTAAAGTACACATAAAAACTTAAATATACGTGTTTAATGCGAAATTATTTTAATGTAATTATACATTCTGTGTATAATGTGTTAGAATTTTTAATTCAGTGGGCTATTTTTAAAATATGCTGCATTGCTATCTGTATTCCCTCGAGATCTTTCTGTGGACAAATTAGTTTCGGCAAACAACGTCATTTCCATAAATTTTAATGCGCTTGTCTAACAGTAAATCATATAGACAACCTACCCCTGGCTATTGCATCAGACTTCTATTAATATGGACATTAACCATATTAACGCCACTTGTATTCCCATAGGTGTAAAGCCTGGTCTATGAAATACAATTAATTATGAAACAAAAGTAATGGGTCCCATTAAAATTAAAAGAAATAAGCCGAAATCGGTAATACTGTTCCACCCAAGTATTTAGTCAAGTAATTCAACCAAAATGTTTTAATGGTATTGCTGTATATTTTGGTTTATGTAAACAACATTATTAGCTTTTGTACCCTTTGATATTTATATTGCTGTATGCTAATATACGGTATTTGAACAGGTTCTAATACAGTGAGAATGATTAAGAATGTATTTATGTGATGGCACACAGTATGCTGTAGTTATTCTAAATTGTGAATATTATGCACCAACGGTCTTTGTCGGAAAAACTGGTTTAATTTTATCCAGATCCGTTAATTAATATAAATCAAGTATTTTGTTAAGTCTTTATTGCAGACTTGATCCCTAAGTTTTTTGGGTTCATCCCATGTTTTTCCACTTGTTTGTTATGCTTCTTTGAGCCTTGGACAGTCGGGGTTCACAGGTTTATTCACGTCATTTAAAATATTAGTCCATAATTTTTGCAGACATCTAGTCACCTGTACAATTGCTTGATGTGGTTGGTAATTGTTCGGTGATTATCGACGTTATCGAACCATATAGCGCGTTATTTTTTCATAGGTAACCTTGTATTTGCCAAAACTGCGAGCTGTTTTTTTAGCTTTACGAGACCTTCGCAATTTTTATGCTAGCTTGTAATGGGATATCTCGGATCTGTATTTTTGGCGTGGGATTGCAATGCTGCAAGAGAATAGTTGATTTCATTGAGGTGGACTTGTAACACGGAATACATGTACACTTAAGATTATCATTGTTTTGAACTGCTTCGATTCATATTTTTGTGAGGGAGGAATGAAGCGCAGATAAAAATTGTTGTAACAATGTGTGAGGATCCAAGGTTGTGATTGAGGGTTACCTTGGAATGCGGGGTATTCGTGATATGCGGCGCGTTGGGAATGCAGCGCGGGGTCAAGGGTCGCGCTGTCTGTCCCCCCGAGCTGACCAGC
>JAQGAE010004170.1:0-13243 GCA_034696685.1 Julus scandinavius
AATTAAATGGGCCATCACATTTGCCACACTTGCCATCACACGCAGGCCAATCCGCCAGAAGGTCTTGTGTTTACAAATAACCATTTAAACAAAACTTTATTAGAAATAAATAATGTGGACATCGCACACATTTATAGGGGTATAATCTTCATCAGGGCCATTCAGGAGCCCACTTAATTGCCATGGAGCAAACTTACAGTCCGCCAGGAGGTCTTATAAATAAAGTAAAAATAACCATTGATACAAAAAAGACTAGAAGACGTTTTATGTGGGGGGTCAACCCAACTTGGGCCTATCGGACCCCATACCACGATTTCAAATTTGACTTTTTGTATACCCTCATGGGACATGTGTACGTACATAGTAGTACTGGTACGTTCGTCATTAGCACATGCAGCATAGTCTACATACGCACTTTTGAGTGCACTGTCATGTGCAAAGATTAGGTTGATAGGAAATGACTAGGTGACGTACATGGTATCGTGATTTCCGCAAAATCCCCTTCTTATCATTACGATCCGTATTATGCTTATGAATCATACCTTTTTTTCGTATTTTATTTTGATTTTAGGGACGTCAGTCGCCGCCAGAGCGCGCTCCTAATTCCCGCGCCTGCAAACTTCACCGAGTACGTCATTAATCACTACGTCATGTTTCTGGCTTCACACGTTGGAGGCGATTCTAAAATGGCGCCGCTGCTCTACGCTCTCTACGGTTTAGCCTGTATTATTATGCTAGGATGGATATTTCTTTGGCTTATACACATTACGGCGTTAATTTATGCGTAAGTAAATCATGCGTGTGTATCACTCGCTTCTTTCTATTCTCTAATTTTGACTAGAAAGCGTTTAAAACAGGCCTTTTTTATTGTGCCGAGTCCCTAACGTTCTTCGGCCAGCCTATGGAATGGGGATGGAATGCCATTCATACTCGGTGGGACCGTCTCTGAAATGTGCTTCGGTCATGTTTCTACTAGGGTTAACCGTGGTTATTTTCAGAAATCTTTGACAATGCTTTCCTCCTAAGGGTCAATTAATTCACTCGGTGGCGTTGTCCCTTTTCAGTCTCGTTCTAAGTTACCTTTTAGCGTTCATCGAGCTCCTTTGAGAGTGTTTTGACACTACATCGCGCGTCTATCCTTGGCCTTATTTACGAAAACAAATATTTATTTCCATATATTTTCTGTATTAAGCAAAGCCAAATTAAGTTTTAACGATGTTTGTTTCTAAAATTATTCTACACCGTGTTATTCGGGTGTTCCCGATTTTTTTTTCATTCTATCAGTGCCTGTGTATGCAGTATCGGTATACAACCTAATTAAATTTCATTACGACGATCGATTTGCACTTGGACTTGCACATAACACCGGACTGGGAAATTCCACGAAAAACTATGTCACACAATGCTAGGCGAAAATGCATTTCAATTTTCCAGTGCCGGTCATAAAATTTTGTGTTTGAAGTTAAGGTCTTGATCTATAAATTCAAGTGTAAGGCTAGTAATGTAGACTTTAATTGTGGATGCCCCTTTAAAGTAGTCAAAAGTCCTGTTCTTAATAAAAAGCAAGTCTATATTTTGCTCATATCGTTTAAGTTGAAGAGACACAATCTCGTGATCTAGTTGTCTTGGTTATGGAAGTGAATTTTGTTTTGGACTTAGGACTCTGTAAAAAATGTCTGAATAATAGGCGTTTGTCATTTACGTGCCAAATTGTGTATTATCGTAGACATTTTTCTATATGGTGCTTCAGCTGTAGCGTATTGAATGGCACATTTTTGCTTGATTGTTAAATTCAAGTGCATTGGAACAAGATAACCAGTACGTGTATGGTATGCCTTCAGTTTGATTATGGGATGTACTCACACAGATCGTTATCACCAAGATAAAAACATTACTTATTAGTCAAGAACATTTGGAGCAGGTGGATAGCATCTCAAAGCTAGACATGGTACAATCTGGTTTGGTTTGATAATGATTTTTTGTTTGTCATTTGAAAGCAAGATTAATTTAGCCTACAAAGAATATGAATGCTGGAAAATTGTTACTATATCTATGGCTGGAATTCATATCAGAAGCAGATTTAGAAACTAATTCACAATTCTGGTTATAAATTGGCAATATAAAAGTACCAAATATTACTTGGTAGCCTGATAATATAATATAATTAAACAAATGGCATTTTATTTTAGTGTAAATAATGGTTACGAGATATTTATATAAATAAAGTACTTACTGCATTTGTGCAAATATTGGTTACTAATGCACAAGTGTTACTATTGAAGTACAAAATTTCATTGCAGGCTTTTATCACAATATTAATACTGGGCCTGATTAGTCATCCCATAAAGATGGTTTGTAGGGGTTTAGTAACTAACAAGTCTTTGATTTGCAATAACAATTAAAGGAAGCTTTGAGATCATCGTGGGATTTGTGATTAGATTGGTTCATGTGTATTTAATTAATGATCAGTTAAATGTCTCTGGTAGTTATATGGATGTTATTATAAATGTATGTTATAAAACTTTGGAATACTGTGAAAATGCTTTGATTTAATGGAAAATATAATATGGGATACTTTGCTTTGTTCAACATAATAACCAAAAAGCTAATAATTCTCCAAAAATAGCTGGAAAAGTTCTTTGAAAGGGTTTCATTAATTGTCATTGCTGATGTCCATAACTTAACTATTGGCTAAATTAATCTTCATGTATGGATAAAATCAGCTATTTAATACAAAGGATTCAGGAATGAGAAATAGTTCCGCAAAAAAACTGCTCTGGAAAAATAACTCAAATCAGATTTATGCAAATATAGTAAATTGTTTTATGATTTTGTTCATTTACTTTCCTAATAGGGTTTTGAATAGAGGCGTGAGTAGTGACTCATAGGCAATTTGATCAATGATTAGATTAAATTTTCATCATTCAGCTAGATGTTGAAGGCTTCGATTCTCGTGTTCTTTATTTTTCTATGAAAAGATAGTTTAATTGGGTACAGATAAACTTTTTACTACATTTCGTAATTTCATATAATCTCCCATTTCGAAATTTTATGTTTACTCTGCAAGTTCTTTTACAGTCCACTAAAGAATCCCTTTTGGAATTCAGCTTTCATAACGGAAGTTTATCTTATAGTTTTGAAATGTGGTTTAGTCGTTTAAATGCATCTTACACACCAGCAGCATGACAAAACCTAGAGCATAAGAGTTCTTTAGACTAGATTAGTAGCTAGTAGAAATCATTTCCTCTTGATTTGGATATAACGATGCTTTTTTCCAAATCGTGTATAAAGTTGGAACATTTTCAAGTTGACATATCCAAGCTGGACCGTTATTGTCAGAAATTGGCTTCATACTTGTGTTTATCTTGCAGACTAGACAGAAACGACATTTAGGCAATGTAGGGCAGGACATGTCTGTCAAATTTGTATTTACAATGTCTGAAGATTTTTTTATTAATGAGCCAGTTATGATTAACGACAAAATTAGAATGATCCGTTCCAGCAATTCGAACAGGTTGCAAAAGTCGCTTCTGGCACGGTGGCATGACGTGATGTCAATTTTATAATGAATGGCCTCACATACGGATATTTTATGATTGAACAGTTGGCCTAATCTACCGCAATCCCCCTGCATGATTAACATAATGGTATTACTACACATAATTATTTACTCATATTCTGCATTTAAACGATCAATCTTAGATTCTTGGCCGATGCATAAACTCGTGTTGATCGTTCCAGGATTGCCAGAATTTTAAGTCATGTGTTGCTTCTGGTTATCTATCTGCCTTGGGAGACATGGGATCGATTCTCGACCAGCTTAGCTATCTTGACTTTGGTTTCCAACAGATGTTTCCAAATTCCAACTTAAAATTCCAAGCAAATGCCGGGATGTTTCCTCTAAAACTCTGCTGCAAATCTGCCAGTAGGCTTTCCCCGACCTATACATGTGATCTTAGCAACTCGTGGGGGTGATACATATACATGTACAAACAAACACAAGAATCAGGCCTAGACCTACAGTCCTGGGTCAAGAATCATGGCACGTCTCTGTCAGATTTTTTTTACAAGACGTCTGAAGAGGTTTTCAATATGGGCCATGACTGACAGTTATGATTAACTACACAATTGCAACAAAATTACATTGAAGCGCAAACACATACACACTGCTACACATGAAATCAGGTTTGACTTGTCAACACTCCAGGAACTCGTTCAGATAGACCTCATCGCTATACCGACGTCATGCTTGGCGTGAATGAGCTCACACACAGTCATTTTTTGATTGAATGATCGTCCTGTCTGGCATCTAACTGAATTAAAATCGTTTTATGTGTGGTATGAATGTAAATGCATTTATTACGTTATTGAAATACTTGAAATATTTCATGAACGTTGAGCCCCTGCAAATTTCCAAATATAGTTTTTCATTTGTCTTAGATGTCTTGGGTTGGGTATATGGTCGGGGGGTATTGGAAGCAAATTCGGACAAATGAACTTGGGTATTGGCACATTTATTGCGTCAGAGACTGAATTCCTCGTAAACATTCCGCGTGGACGCACCCATCCGAGCCACGAAAAACTTTAGTCTTACATCCTTATCTGCTGCGTGATTAAGTTGGATTTAACTGTTATTACACCCGTTTAAAAAATCCTCTTGGCCCACTTCCCCATTGGCATGACCCTATAACTTTTGGCAAAGAACGTTTTCATATTACAATACTTGTAAGAGAACCTTTTCTAGTCACCTTCTGACCCGTCTGTTTGTTCCACACTCATTATTTAGTTGAAGTCAAAAGTGCAAACTTGTAAACTACTAGGCCTGTTTCCAAATAATCTTCCATTCCACCTGGGAAAATTGACATGTTTACCTAAAATAATATTCCCTGTCGTCACATTCAAATTTTAAGCATTCCATGACAATTGATTACTACATTTGTATACCTCCTTGAAATTGTTGAACGTCTTTATCGCATAGAGAGAATTTTTTTTGTGGGTATTATCCTAATGTTCTCACAAATTATAAATATTTGTATTTCTAGAGAAGTTCGTTATAGGATAGTAATTTTGAAAGTATCCGGATATAAATAAATAATGCATGCATGACACTCTGCCATCTACCAATGAAGACTTTTATTTTTTTATTTAATGATGTGCCATTGAATGGATAACAAACTAAATGGCGATTATGATATGACCAAATAATGTTTCATTGATCTTTAACATAGGTATTCCAAATAAATTACAATGTGTAACTGTGTTTATAGATCGTAAAGTTTGCATAATGATATGCTTAAATAAGTACTCTATATCCAGTTTACACCTAAACACTAAATATTTCAAGAAATTTAATTTCAGGTGATTGAACTGGATTTTTAATTTTTTTTTAATAAAATCACTTTCTCTCCAGTTGTCATTAACTGGAAAGTCGCATATTCAAAGTATGCCATACTAGTTTTTTTAAATTTTAGACAGGATTTACTCGTTGCTGACAACAACAGCTGAAACAAATTTGGGATCATTTTGGCAATCATACAATACATAAAATTCTAACATTACGTTTTATGTTAATGTCAACAGATAGCAATTCATAACTAAGTAATAGAAATATAAATTCAGCTATAGAATGAAATTGAAAGTATATTTAATTAGACTTGTATACCGGTTTTCATTATGTTTGAAACTATGGCAGTTGATTAAACTCTAATCGAGTTAAAATAAAATAGAATTTTCAACTTTTTATTTGGTTGAAAGTCCAACTATAGTCAATCCATTAATACCACTCACACTCGTTCATATACGTGCATTTTATCTATTTGGAATATAACAGAAAATTCGAAACATTATTTTAATGGGAAAAAAATGTTATTAGCATGGATAACATTTGGAAACTATGGCCATGTGAAACTCATTCGTGGGTAAACATTACATATAAATGATGACGGTTACACTTAAGTAATCAACAGCAGGATAATGCAAACAACAGGAAACCTGCCGTTTCTCTGGGAGCTCCTACCATATGTAGAGAGATATTAACTCGATATTGACAGTTTTTTTAGGTATTGCAATTTGGAATAAAAGATAAATGCACATTGAATGCTTTCGAAAGTACTAGGGTAGGCCTAAATGAGGCAATTTTTGACGCATATTCAATAACCTTAAACGTCATACTTGAACAAATATTTTATAAACTACAGGTGTGCCCATTAAATTGAAATTGTGCGTAATTATAGGGAGAGTATAAGTTTGCAAAACAAAATGGGCAAATATTAGAAAACGTTAATGCTTTTTCTTTAGAATGAGAAGTTTTTAACTTTTCTTAATGTTTTGAAATTTTATTATTATGAGAGTAGGTATTCAAATATAATTTCCTTTATGTCACATTGTACGTGCATTGAGTAGCAAGTTTTCTGATAACAATTTTAGCTTGCCATAGTTTTATCTGTGATATGCAAGATAAAACGCATTTCAATATGCAGTTTCGTGCTTTATGGCTACTGGCTAGCTGTTTGACCGATGCCCATGTGCATATACAGGTTTAGAATTTAGATGTGCTAACCTTTGAGGAAAAACAGGGTCACTTTTATGTTTTTAACCTAGCATTTGATTTTAGATGTTAAGGATTCTTGGGTATTTCCAGAATATTTTTAATCGCAGGAAATTAAAATCGTTTATTTAAATTTCAATAAAATAACCATATTTTTTTAAGTGTTCAGAGAAAGGAATCAAGTTCAATAAAGATTGGATAATTTGGCAATGCGAAACTACATATGCTATCATACTTTTTTGGCCCTATTTCAAATAAAAAAGAAAAACTGCAAATATAAAACGCATTTCTCGTGAAAATATCCTTTAATGTTGAGGTATCAGATATCTGTACAAATAAGCTAATTGTTTTTAGGTTAAGTACTATTGATAACTTATGGCGAAGTATGGCGAAGTATGCGAGGTGTGAAAAATTTACTTCAAACTTACACCACTGTTGAAATTTAATGTGTCGTTGTAAAATGACACCTACATTTGTTATTGTCCATTTAGAGATTTTCAACAGCAAGCAAAAACAATGGAGTACTTAAAACAATTACCTTTGCGCCTTGTATTTGGGTTACCTGTCCTATCTTATTTTCCAAAGGTGTTTCTAAATACAGTTGCCGGGATAATTCCTGTAGAAATTTGGACACGACCGTTTTTTGTTTTTTTTGCCATTTCGTCGAAACATAGTTTCCCTCAATCTCCCTACAACATGATAACGGTTCATGGAAATAATCAAAATTTGTTCATTAAACTTTAATTTCCATTGCAAAATATCGCATTCTCATTATAAGGAACTTTATAAAGAAATCCATTCCTTGAAATATAACCAAACAACTACTTATGAAATTTAACAGTGAATATAAATTGCTACTTTTACTGATAATGCCAACAATTTTCCAAAAAATTGTTTTGCTTTCAATAAATGCTTTTGTAACCAAAACAATTTTGGTTTCAATAAACCATTTGCAACTATGAAAGTTATCTTCTCTTTTGTGTATAATAACCGCGCATGCGCCAATGAACTGATGTTTTTGTGAAATTTATAATTCTTCCGTTTATTAAAACAACAAACGAAAAAACAACAACGAGACTGAGTCAGTGACACGGTCGCAAATTTGTTAACTTAGGAGTACCGTTTATAAAATGTTCGCGTAAGCCGTTAGACCGCCGTGTAAGCCGATTCCCAGCCGTTAGCCGTTACACCGTTGCTGAACTGATCCCCTAATACCGACGCAAAAACCCAGTCTTACATGCATATGGATAAGACTTTCGCGTTTGATTTTATATTTTTGTAATTGGTTTTTAAAAAAATAATAATTAGGATGATTAAAAAAATCAATTCTCTGGCGAACGATTGTTCCTTCATGAGGGAATATAAAATTTCCCAAATACTGTATAATCAGTTTTAGAAAACGTTTTTTTGTACGAAGTCGCCTTATATAATCTTTAAACAAGCTGTTTATATCGGATTATGTTAGGTTTCGCCCTGAAGGTCCATATTTGCAATTGATAAAATGATTATATAGGTTTCCAGGAAAAGGTACTTACGGCTGGTAAGAGGAATTGGTGTCACTCAAGGCAACCTTTGGAGACATATTTGTCCGCAACTTTCAGATAGCATATGGCTTCGTTTCTAATAGCCTTTGTTGCGAATCCTTTCCCCACTTTTCTCATTCTGTGACACATTTTTAAAAAATATTTTTTTTATATATAAATTTCACACCTTCCCTGGCCCCTCATTTAAATTTATAAACAGATTGTATGTATAGTACACCGCCTAGACTTATTGCCACTCTTCGATGATTGTTTAATTGCCTTATTCCTAACCCACATTTTTGAAGAAACTTCAAGTCCGTGTTTTGGTGTAATATTTGTTCTGAGCATCTCAATAAAAATCAATTTTCAACCTGTCACACCTCTGCTAATCGAGCATTGCGCAATGAAATTCGCACGTAGCTCATTTTATGGTGAGACTACATTGAAATGAAAATGAAAAGTGAAAGGGTGTCGTTTGAAAAATTACAAATTCCATAATGGAGCCTAGTTTTGTTTATACCATCTTTATTGCCAATTATCTTATAAACAAGAATTGCTTGTGCTGCTTTAGTTGAGATTTTATGGTCCTTGTTATTACTAATACTTTATGCAGTGATTTTTTGACAATCTGCATAATTGGCACTGGCTCTGGTAATTTCTTTAATTTTTTTCAAAATCTCAGCTAATCCATAGTGCAACAGGTTGTGTTTTTGCACGAATAGCAGATGAATTAGTTTTTTAAACTTAAAAATTCATTATTTCGTAAGGGTAATTGAATATGACGACGTAAAGGTTGAAATTAGTAAATAAGGACTGAAAACATAAAAAAAAACTTACACGGAGGATAATTTGGGATGGAGAATAATTCTGGCATGTCATTGTTTTGACTGCACTTGTTCTTGTTATTGGGTTCTACATTTCAATTGAGAAAACTGTAAACACCTTGTCTACATAGTCTAGGTCTGCAGCATAAACAAAACGTGCTGACACACTTATTTCTATGGCTTCTATATTTTACGTCAATCCAAATTTTAAGAACCGTGTACTTACTTCCTTAACCCCAAGACACATACACGAATTTTTGGCAGTTCATGTGACAAGAAGGGCGGGGACACAATCACTAGATCATCAACTAAAGTTAGCAATTAAATTCATTAATAAACAGAAGGTATTTTAAGGATCTTATACTATTTATAGGTTGGCAGGCTCGCCCATGAAGTTTCATTCCGTTTTTGGGCAATTAACAATAGCCTCACATACTTGTTGTTAAGTTCAGATTCCCGTTTATGGGGTATTCGTGGCTCAAACGTGCTCCTCATAATTTTCCATATATTATCTGTGGAAGTATACATGTGCCTGAAGAGTTACTTTTTACCTTTTTTGAATTGAATTTTCTGGCTTGGTATGCGTTACAATACTGGTATTAATATTAAAATGAAACTTAAGTAATTTCTTGTTAAATTTAGCTTTTAGTTTAATAAATAACAAATTCAAGATTAGTGTGATTCATTAAATCATTTTCCCCAATTTTTAATTTTTTATTATTTTGGCAGCGAGTATAGTAGTTTGTAGTACAAAGCACAATTCCTATATTGTAGAAATATGTCAACTTTGCATAGAATACAAATTACTAGTGGACTTCTAGTGGATGTATATGTTGTATAGAATTGCTAAATAATATCCCGACACACAAAAATCCCCATTTGAATTATCACCCAGAGATTCTTAATTCCATTCCAGGCTTATGTTGAATTACTGGTTCTGTTTTTAGATCGACTAATTTCTGTAATTTAAATTTTCAAGAAAAAAATAACATATGGTGAAAGTTGGCAGCTGAACCAAATATTAATAGTACATTACCTGTTTTTAAAAAACGCTTTCCGCAAAGTACAACTTGTATATTTAGTGTTTCATCTACCATTTATTATAACTTTATACATTGCTCTTGGCATGATCCTATAAATAAATACTCGGAAATGTTGTTTTTCATCAACATTGCAATGTACACGCCAAGCAATGTGGAAACTATCAGATGTGTACACGTAGTTCAAAAAAGTAATTTCATAAGGTGGAAAGGGCTTACGAACAAGTGGAAGTTAATACTAGGAAAAGCATTTACTCATAATTTTCACAATTGATCGCAATTACATGGCTTTATAATATCAGTTTACCGAAAAGCAGTTGGGTCAAATTTCATTGGCACTCATAATTCACTGTGCAGAAGTATATAATAAAGGTATAAAGTTGCATCGAAGTTTATTGATATATATAAGGAGCATAAAATGAAATTCCTAAAGGGCTGTATATGTATAATTCTAAATTCATTCCTATATTACAAGGCCAATGAAGTACAGCTGCAATTTTTCAATGCAGTTTGGTAGATTGAGCTGGTTGTTATAGAATGTACATAAAAAGTCTGGTGTAACACCAGTTCGTACATAACCAACTAACTTTATTCTATACTTTGAAAAAAATGTATCATTCGCCTTATATGATGACTATTGTGTTCTATCAAAATGTTTAAATGATCGCTGTGGGCAATTCTAACAGTTGATTTGAATAAATAATATGCATTATCATGATAACGCTTAAAGCAATTCATATTTGGGCAAGTGCCAAACACGCTCTTTTCTTTTTGAATAAAGGAAGTATTAGAATGAGTATATACTGTTTCATAGCTGCACCTAAAAACCACTTGCCCTGTATCTGGGCCTTAACTAAAAGAAAATGCTGCCATCTGAAGGCTACTAAGACGATGTTTAGCTGTTCTCATTATTGGTAGTATTGCTAAATTGATCGTATATGACACAATTGCCATCTGTTTGTTACAAGAAGGGGATTTTTCTTGAACCGTTTGGTGACCAATAAAAATAAATTGAGCTGGACATTGATCAAATGGAATACCTGTTGCTACTTTGAAAGCAGTTGCCATTAGCTAACTGATTGGTGTTTAGATCTACCATTGGCCAGTAAATGTCTGATTACATCGGTTTTGTGACCACTTTACGTTCCATGTGTAATCATAAAGCGTGAAAACGATAATTTGTAGTGTCATTAAACATCGAATAATGAATGTAATTATGTTTCTACTCATTAAACAAACCTGCAATGCAGCTCTGTTGCTTATTATATCATTTAGCTCTGCATGTTCCAGTAACAAAGATTTGCTTTTTTTTGTTTGTTGTTCTCCCAAAACTATATGTATCGAGCTGTCTGAATTAAATTGTCAGCTTGCTTCTTGTGTGCTTCTGACATTACTAGTTTTGCTCGGCTGAGAAATAACTGGTTTTAATAAAATCCGCAGAAATGATTTTCTCAATAAATCGCCTGTCCCAGTTCGGTGTGATAAAACCAGTTGACAATAAAATGTAAAGTTGTTTCCCTATCTGGAAGCAATTTTTCTAAATTATTCTGTGAAAGTGTAGGCTGCCAATCCATTGAATAGATAAAACAAACGGTACCGATTCTTTAATCACGCTCTTTTTTTACATTTTATTTTGTAAGTACGTGTATCACTGCAATGCATGCTTAACCGGTTGTGTGTCTTTGATCTGTTTGATTGAAAATGTGTCATTAAATACTCTAATCTTCTGATATACTTGCCGTTTTGGATATGTGGTAACCAGGGTTTTTTTTTACTTGAATTTATCCTTGATCACTCAATCTACAGCAAAGTTTGAATAGCTGACAGCTTTATTGCGTTTTATCTACTTACAGAGAACCAATACTTAAACCATTTTGCAAATGTTGAAGTTAAGGCTATGCATATTAAATCGTGCTAGTTAAAAAGATGAAAAGCAAGCATGGAACTTAATACTTCATTATTTTAAGATTCTATTGTATACAAAACCGTATATATGGGGGGGGGGATCATGGAAATAGATCCCCCCACCCCCGAAATCTGAGAAATTTTACAAATTTCAACCTGATTCGGCAAAATATAAAAGGGGAATTGCACTTTTGCTTTAAAAGTGCGATTATCTGATGTGTTTTTCTAAAGTAAAAACTCATTTCTCTAAGGTAAAAACGCCATTTTGCTATGCTAAAAACGAAAATTTTCTAAGGTAAAAACGAGGACCATAGTGTATATCCCTTTCTCATATTTGGTGAAAACTTAGCTATTTATGTGTAAACCATTGCCGATTTATGCAGCTCATGTATACTATATTTTCAATATGGCTCATCGATGGCTAACTATAAGGTACAATCTGGCCCATCGTCACCCACATATGACCCACCATTGGCGAAATATGGTCCATACATGGCTATTCATGGCCTGTATTTTGGCTTACACATTTATGTTTAGTGACTATGAGTGTTTCCCATAGCTAATCTAGCCATTTGAATGATTTTAGCAAAAAATTTGTGCCAGAATTACTGTATTTAAGCAAAACCCGAATAATTGCACAAACCGGTTAATTGCAGCTTTTCCAGTTTTTAATTAATGGTGACATCTGTCAAGAGTTCTCTTGAACGTAGAAACCTAATTTATGGTTTTTGTTTATGCATCAATGTTTCTTATTAACTTGTTAATTTTATTTCCGATTGGTAATCAGCTGAAGCAATTTAAAATGACAATGGTAGCCAAACTCTTGTTAGAAAGTCCTTGGAATTCTTGAAATAAGGTGAAGGGTATCTATTCTTCTTTACTTAATTCCACGCTTTATGTCGGCAGGTTGTGCCTTTAGTGCTATACTAATTAATTGTTCTGTATCTATTATTCCGATAGACACTCAATTTTTGTACTAATATGCAATCTTCCCTATAGATACGTGATTTCATAGATGATTATAATTAAAATGCACGAGTCCTACTTCTTTTGACAAAAACGTTACTTGCATATTTTGCTGAATTGTTATTCGGCACAAATGAAGTTTGTGTGAAGTAAATGAATTTTATTTTTGTTTACAAATTGGAAAATTTAGGTACCGTCACCTTTTACCTTGAAAGAATAACTTCAATAAACTAACATGTTAACGTTTTTGCAAGTCCATTAGTTGTATAATTTTAATCGTTTTTCATTCAAAGAATGACTTCAAAAAATTGCAGAGGCCCTCCAAAATTTGACATGAACAAGCCTGTCCGCTCGTTAAACAACAGTAGTGGCCATGCAAATTTTTCGTTGAAGTGAATTTTACGAATAGGGATGGAGGTGATATACTGAACGTGCTCA